>QLPD01001016.1:0-24677 GCA_003314085.1 Hymenopellis raphanipes | reverse complement strand
GATGGAACGCCATGATGTTTTCGAATGTACGTGCTTCTGGTTACTCGGATAGTTGCCTAGGGCTGACGTTCCCCTGAGACTTCGACTGGTCTCAGCTCCCCGAACACGCAGACGTTGTTGATGTCGGTGGAGGGATTGGTTCCCTGGCTAAAGAACTGACAAAAAATCATCCACATCTCCGTATCACTGTTCAAGATCTACCAAAAGTAATCGAAGATGCGGAAAAGGTACGTTCTGTGAATTTCTCTCTCCTCCATTTCGATAGTGACTGGAAGACTCGTTAGCTTTGGGAAGCGCATTCGCCAGAGGCGTTGAAGTCAGGTAGAGTTGTTCTGCAGCGTAGGTAAAAACGTTTTCGTTACCGTCACCGTCGGCTCAGGTTCGTCTTAGCACACGACTTCTTCCAACCTCAACCTCCTCGCACGGTGTCGGTGTTCATCCTCAAACACATCATCCACAATTGGTCCTTTGCGCGAAACAAAATCACCCTCTCACATCTAGCTGAAGCAGCGACACCAACTACCCGACTTCTCGTGGCCACGAACATCGTCACACTCACCTGCCACGACCCGACGCTGGAGGGTACCGGCGCAGGATACCAAGAAGCACCAGCACCTCTTCTCCCGAACTACGGCGCAGCAAACGAAGTGAGCTTCGATCTCGACATGTGTGTACGTTTCAGTGACCTCTGCGCTACTGTTTTTCTGGTTGACTGATCGATGTCATAGATGATGAATTTGCAGAACACGCAAGGGTATACGATACACGAATTAGCCGACTTACTTGGTGCTTGCGGGTGGCGTATCGAAAAGGTTTACAACGGGAATCGTCCGGGAAACTTTATTGATTTGGTACAGGCTGTTCCAAAGCAGTCACTTACCTAGGCGACACCTGATAATGGAGACGGTTTGCGTCTCGTAGCCTTATACTGCTAAACAATTAGACAACCAAATACGAGCAGAGTATATGAACAAGAGCCGGACAATGTCTGTGGCAGTACGTGCTTCCTGTGTACACAAGAACGTTACGACGATTTGGCCATCGTCCCCGATGAATAGCCAAGCGGCTTCGTCTCGTAGAGCCTCAAGTTTATCCAAAGAGGGGGGCGTACTGCTAGGCCGAATCTTACCGTCAGTCTGCAGTGATGGTGCTCTTGGTGGGGGTAAACAGTCTCACCTCGAAGGGGGGTCTTCGAGAAAACATGTAGTTAGCTATCGCCTGCGTATTCGCAGTGGGAGCATTTCTGTTCCCCAGAACTTCATACGACTTCTGTTCTGTGGAAGTGTTCCAATTTGTGACTACAGGCGGCTGGCCAAGGCCCGTAGAAGTGAGACTTGAAGGTGCAGCCTGGAATCCATGGACGCAGGGGGCGATCAGTTGTCGAGATTAGTCTCATTCTACACACTACGGACTGAAAACAATGCTTAAGAGTCAACAGCAGCAGAGAACGTGAACAAAGCAAGTATAAGGACGCTTAGGAACTTTTACCGTCGCCTCTCTCACCCGTTTAGGTGTCGCGAGAGGTGCTAGGGTTCATTCGGCCTTCTAGAAGTATTGCCCTAATGCCTCATAAAGTGTGAAGCTTTAAGACACAACACGGAAGGGAGGTCGATAGTTCAACACAGTCATACAGCCACGGATGAACCATACCTGTGGGGTGACTGTGGCATCCTTTTCTTGCCAGAACCCTTACTACGTCAAGAGTATCGCCGTCAATGAGTTCAATGCGGACTACGACAAACTCATGACAAGATCCTCGCTGAACGTCGCTCTGATACCTCTCTCGAGTCATCGCCTTTTTCCTTTGACTCGTTTCCCCTCAAACGTTTCACTACCGTCGTGAAGTATCCGGATTCCCTCTTTCGCCATGGAAAGATCGTTGCCACTCTGGACATCATGGTTCACGCACTGAATGCGATATGGACCTATTCTTGTGCATTCACGTCCGGTTCACGCCCTTCGAAGTCTACTCTTTCCGGCGCGGACGTTCTCTCCAATATATTTTCTGCTACATGGGATGCGCCGCCCTCGCCAGCGCCGTATTACACAAAGAAAGGCCAGCATGCGTTAAGCCGTGCCCGGTCTTACAAGAAAAGTCGTCTTTCCGCTGGTCCTTCTCGTGTCCCTACCGGAAAGGACGATGAATTGAGTCAAAGGGAGAAATAGAGGAATAAATTAAAACAAGGCACATTTTCTATATGTCAACACCGCTGCCGTTTTCTTTGGCCGCCGTCGCTGACGGACAGCCAAGCGGCTTCGTCCCGAAGAGCCTCATCAACCCCTTTCGATTCTTCGGTTGTATAATCGAGGAGATCGTCGGAAGGTAGATCCTCGAATGTCGCGTTGTGTATGCCCCCCAGCCATTCAGGAATTGCAGTCGAGAGCTCGTCACGACCTTCACGCTTTCTTTTCTTCGATGAGGATGAAGGTCCTGACGAGCAGGAAGAGGATCCCGTCGTAAGTTCTGGGCACGTCACCGGAGGGGACATCAAGCGACGTTCCTGTTTGTATAACGAGAGGAACTCGGGCGGCGCGGATCTCAAACTCCGACGAACACGACCAATGGTGCCTTCGGGTTCGGTAGGATTCACCATCCTCATCGCGCTATATACATGATGAACGGCAAAGATGGGGTGAAGAGTCGTGGAGATGCTAGGCAAACTCGTATGAGGACTGTCGTGTTTCGTGATGACGCCAGTTATGGGATGTCGCGTGTAGATTGGGCAGTCGATTCCGATTGTTATGGGCATAAATTCGTAATGTTCCGCTAGAGGAATCTGAGATGGTCGTCAGCGGTCTTTCGTGATAAAGCAGGAACAATGGAGACCAACCTCGTCATCAAATCGTTTTCGCTCCGCGATAGGGCATACCGCATTATGCTCATAGAGAGACAGAAGTGCGTCCAGTGTAGATGCAGATGGTATAAAGGAGAATCCTTTGTGTGATAGGCCGCGGATCAAGCTTGGTTGGACTACACACTAAATGAGTCGGGTACAAGAGGAGTACAAGGTGATGCTCACCGTAAATCAACTGTAGCGGGGAGTCATGCATAGTCTTCATTTCTCGTGGATTTAGTCCATTTGAGAATTCGAAGTTTTTGATCTAGAGTAGCACGGTACTTTCTGTAAGGGCATCGGCAGATTGAGGATTCACTGACCCGCGAATTGAATTGTGACGAAAATACACGCCAAGGTACCGCGTCGACAAAGTCAGGAAAGCCAGAAAAGCAGTCTATGGGATGGGCAATGTCTTTGGGGGCATTTGAAGGAGTAGCCATTGTGTGGGATGGTGGTTGAAGGTCAAGAGTTGATACGATCACGTGTCCAACTCTTCCCAAGAGGATTAACTTAGCCTTCATCTGTATCTTTTTCAATTCTTATTTACAAGGCTGTTATCCCAAGAGCAGAGTTTGTGACAAAACGGAAGTTCGACATTTGACACACCCGCTAGCGGCGGCGAGACAGATGCGCGTGACTCTTTTCATCTTTGCTTCTCCCCACAACATGCCCAAGTCGACAGTCAACGCGAACCCTCGGAGAAATCCTTACAGGAGTGCTCGTTCTCGCCCGCACATTGTGGCCTTTGGACGAAACAACAAAGGCTTACCCGCTTTGCCACTGGAGCTTCATCTGGAGATCCTATCTTACTTTTCTTGCCCGCCGATCCCCTGGATAAGCTTGAAAGCGATATAAGATAGAGACAGGTTCGATGCGATCTTCGCGTTATCGCGCACCTGCCGAGCTCTGTATAGTGTGTATAACCCCTATTTTGGAGAAATGTAGAAGTGCGTGGATGGCGGTGCCGCAAGCCTTCCGATGTTACTTCCTGTAAGGCTCTAGATCTGCGTGCGTATGCTAGGGTTCTCACTTGTCGGGCTACACGTCTCGCAGCGTTTGTTCAGTGCGTATGTTCTATTGCCTATCGAGAAAGGTTGATCATAAGGCTTTGTTTTTGAAGAGTAAGTATTTAACGTCGAGCTGACAAGTCATTGTTCGAAGAGTGTCTATCGAGCACTTGCGCGCTGTCTTCCATGTCTTCATACTTTCCAGGTACTCCACTTGCCGATACGGCCCCGTCGTGCCTATGTGTGGGATTTAGACGTTGTTTCCTTGGATCATTTCGAAGATGCGTTCACTGGGATCGCACCGCTTTGTCGAGTTCACACGCTGACGTTGCCGCCGCCCTTGGTTCCTCGTATTGGCATCAAACGAATCTTTCCGTCGTTGCGCCACATGGCTGTTCATGAACTGGGAGCGGGGCCCTCCAACGTACATGAAATTCCTCCTGAAGTAAAATACATCCCGGGAGATATCCATGCTTTGACTCTTCCAAGTAGACGTGCGGTCTTTGTAGAATCCAACATTGACTGTGAGTAGTGAGCACTCTTTATTATTTTGCTTTTCAACTGAAGAATGTAGATCTATCTGCGTTGTTCCCAGACTTGCGTATCACACCGCATCTGGCTCCCTGCCCTGTGCCCAAGTCAGGGCTGCGGAAGGCTTATATGCGCGACATGAAGAAGGGGTTTTGTAGTTTGACGAAGGGGTGCAAGAGGGTGCATACAATTCAACTCGAGGACTGGTTTTGGTTGATGGGAGTATTTGGGTCTTGGACAGATGGGAAAGTGCCTGAGTTGGCTAAGGAAGCGCTTCGGTCGAATCTTGCTAGAGAGGAAAATCGGGATAGATTAGGATTTGGCAGCCGCACACTTTCGAGTTGCAAGAGGTTATATTGGTTACGCGGTTTGCGGAGGACACCTGATACGTCTGTGGCATATTTCGTTGCTGATATATTCAAAGAGGCTGGCGTATGTGTCTTGTCTATATATTTTTTTTGTTGGGAAGAAGCAAAACAAGCAGGACTTCCATCGTGAGAAAAGTTTCCCTTTACGGGTGTGAAGGGTATGCTACCAGCCTTAGCTCCTTGTTGGCTCCTACCCTCATCATCATGGTATCGACGACGACCGCAAGTATGCGCCCACCACTACACCCCCATCGACCGGCGACGACGACGCAGGCGTTCTCCTCGTGCTCGGGTACCATACCCCTCCAAGGCAGCCTAATCGTTTACGGGAAGAAGAACGACTTCTCCATAGGTCCTTCGGTGCGTCGTCTGGCCTATTTCTGATGGTGGAGGCTGAGGTTGTTTCGGCAGATATTTCGACCGAGCACCGTCGGGGCGACGAGTATCACTCCCAGGACTCGGCTACGCCCAGACTCATGCGCGTTTTGGCCAACTAATAGTCGTTTAGACTATACGTCGGCAAACCACGCGATAGGACTGACAAATACCCTGCTGCACGATGGTGTACACTTTTCTTGGATCCCTCGCCTCTTCCGACGATTGGACGTCGCAAGCGTGACTGCTATTCCAGCGCTCTGCAGGTTAATTTCACGGGGAACATGATTGGAAACTTCAGGTGTGTATGAGCTGTATCTCCTGAACCGGCTCTCAAATGGTGTCTAGGAATCCTTTCATGAGCATAGACTCGCTCGGTCGTCTGGATGATTGCAGTACTATCGCCTTCAGAAGTGCGTCGAGTCTCCTACACATTCCTACTCTTTTCCGCATGCTCATGAACGGTTATCAGTTGCATTATTGTCTCTCATCGCGTTTGCTGGATAGTCTTCATAATCTGACGGAGTCGCGACCTGGTGATATACAGCCTGCGGTACGCGGCTTCAAGATTCATTACATGTCACAATACATTGATGGTCTGGAGTAGGTCCCGGTCGCTATTGGTACGAGGATTGTCGTATTGAAATACTTCTGCTTCCTTTTCTTTTATTCTACAATTGCACTTGCTGCACGGTCCATTCTCTTCTTGTTACAATTATTTAGGTCTTTCATGTTTTGATCCCTACCTTCTTCGGCTTTTGTGTACTTTCGATACTGCGTTCTACTATATGTGACTACCATCGTACAATCTACAATATCCGCATTTCTCACTACTTCCTTTTAAACTTGTTTTTTTTCCCGGTAGACATCATGCGTATATACATGTTGGAAGGTATGAGGTTCGTACCTGCCTTCCGCTTGCCGAGATTTGTCCCTCTGACTCTGTTCGCTAGATCTAGTTTCGTTGATTTGGTTGACACTTGGATGTGTTGGATGCCTACAAGTCACGACGCATACACGACGCGCACAGTCTGGCTTTCTGCGTCCCACAGACCTTACGGTTTCACCATTCTACAAGCGCTTTCAAGTTGTTAGGTTCGTACATCATGGTGCTTTCTTCTAAAGATTAATTAAATGAATTGTTAGGCCTCCTTCCTCTTCTTCGGGTGGCGAACACGCCACTTTCTGTTCGCGCGATCACTACGCCATCCTCATAGCCCACGTATCGCCATCGGTCGTCTTACTGGCCAAGCCCGTGAACCTGGTTCTTCCTCGGAGATATGCTAGGCGCTTAGCCTGGCCATATGCCTTGGGCTCTGCATCGCTTCCCACCCTCCAAATGTTCTTCATTTCAGACTCGTCTTCTCCGTGCTCTCCCAACGCCAGGCCCATCGTTATTGTCGCGTCCAGCGGGAAGTTCAAGCATTCCCAAATCCGGAATATAACATCCCCAACAGTCACATATGCCTTTTCGGCGGCGGGCTGAATTACTATTGCCCACGGGAGTAGATGGATAATTACCGCCAGTGATGGCAGGGGTGGGCTTGTCGCGAGTTCGTGAAGCGACGCCGGCGGCCAAGCAGCTTTGACCATTTCCCACGGCTGCGAGAAGTCCACCGACGTATTTGTTTTCGCGTCGGGAACGCGCCGAAGCAGCGGATGTACGGCTGTTTCGTCTTCACTCTCTATCTGCGACGGAAGGGGACGGTATATTCGACGCGCTCGACCATTTGGCGCGTTCTGTATCGCCACCGGTTTCGGTGCTGGACGAGGAGATGGTAACTGGACACCTCGGACGAAGGTATCTGTCGCGCTCTGCAGCTGCACTTGGCCTTGTGCGGGCGTGGTATTATACGCGTGTGTCAATGTCGCGTCTCCCTGCCCTACTTCGGCTAGCATTCCGCTAGACAACGGATACGACGTTCGCGGCGACGGCGCGTCCCAGAGCACCCTTTGCGTTTGAGCGTGGATGACTTCTGTTGCTGGTGTTACGGAGTACTCGTGTAGGCGCATTATTCCACAAATCTGCTGTGGCTCGCGCGCCGTCAGTCTACTGTGCGCAACGATGCTCGGAAGGCTTACCAGTCGATTTGGCGATGTTCGTTTGGTTGCTGGAGTAATTTGGGATGAAGTGGACGGGAGGGGTATGGGGATGGTGGTGGTTTGATGAAGAGAAAGTGGGGGGAGGGAAGCATGGCAGGTGGTTTGGCACTGCTGGGTTTTGAAGATTTACGGGAGCGAAACCTAACCCTAGAGCTTGTTGCTGGGTTAGGGTCAGCACAGCTTTGGGAAGGTGAATTTGGTTTGTGTATTTGTTTCTTAGACTGATGTTTACCTTTCCTGTAGGAAAGAGGGAAGGGACTTGAAGCGCAGCGGACGAAACACTATTGTTTCTTGACGAAGGCGTTTTCCTACCTGCAACCATGCTACAGATACGATGCGATTGCGGAAGGACTTATAAAGTTCATAACGACAAATATTCAACCATTAGATTCAATCCGACGATGTCGTTCGCTACTTCACTACGATGGCGAAGCATCATCTGATAGCACCACTCATACCACTGTACTTCCAATCCTGTTCCAATCATACCGATCCAACTTTGCCACAGACTTCCATCCTATCTCGACCATGACGTTTCGGCTCCCTCGTATGGTGCCGGTACTGGAATCCCGAACAGCACTGAGGAGTCATTCCCGATACGAGCAAGGACTTTGCAGCCGGTGCGATAAATCTTGCTCCTCCTGCTTGAAGGGAATACAAAACATGGAACGGTATCGGCCACGCTGGCTCCCGTGTCCTTGCCGCTGGTCATAATCGGGAAGATGTTTTGTATGAATTCCGTTATTGCTAGCATTCATCTTGGAATACTGAATTACATACCCGTCCACAGATTACGATTCGTGCGCTTTGGGAATTGCAGTTGATGATTTCGTAACATTGAAGCATCGCTCCACTGCCGATAATCCTCTGTCTCCCTTGGAGCGGTTCGACTTCAAAAGTCTGCGCCACACCTAAAAGTCAGATGTCTACCAAGGTTCTCCGAGTAAGCCCAAATGCCTCTTATAGCGTGTCAACATACTAAATGATCGTTGCCTACGGCGGCTTTAGGCGCTAACGCAGTTCCCATTCTGCTAGACCTCGATTTATGTTTCTATGGATGCGGTCGCGCCCATCGTTATTCCCCTCATGCTCCACACCCTCGAATACTCGTTCAGCGATCCGCACAGGCAGAGTTACAATCCGGAAGACGTCTTCTTGCTTTCCATCTTGTCCGCCTTGCTCCAGCACGAGACCGGAATCGCTCACTTTGCGGACACTGCGCCCGCGATGCTCTCGCTTCAAATCAGAATCATTGTCTGGATGTGGATTGAAGTCTCTGGATCTACATCTCCCAATGCTTTGGACACCGACCTGGTTAAGATCATCCAAGCTTTAACCAAGTACGCCCCCACCCGGCGCCCGTTGGAGTTGGTCGTCGCTTCCATGCCGCGTTCTGTGTTCCGCACGGGTTTGAATCGCCTCAATGCCGCCGTCAGCGAGCTGGAGAACCACCCCTACCTTTCCAACAGCTTGCTCGCGAACATGCGCGGGATCGGGGCGATCTGCGTGGTCCGCCCCAAGCTTCGCAACTACCTCGTCGGCAATGGGCTGGTTAGCTCGCTCTGCTCTCTTCTCGCGTACGCAATCATTGACCAGCCGGGAATGGTCGCGCCGCAGGAGTGGCCGGTCGAGAAGTATGGCGCGTACCACTTTATCCTCGCCATCTCTGAGGAACTCCACCTCCTCTTCAAAGACGAGGTCGACAGCCCCAGTCTTCTCCTCCAAGCCCTGGATGGACGTCTATTCGACAGCATTCACTGTGCTCTACATCACTTTGGGCGCTCTATGCTTACGCCGTGTGGGAGGATGCCGTTTTTGCTTGGCTATATATGGTATTGGGCGATGAAGAGCCGGCGGGTTGCGCATAAGGTGCTTGTGGAGTTGAATGATCTTAGGAGTTATGTGGGGAGCTGGAATGAGTTGCCGAGGATGCCTTCAACGAACTTGCTCACGATGGCGTGGCATGTGTTTGTTACGCGGTTTGACAAAAGTGTGCATGCGTCGCCGGAGTCGGGAAGGTTGCGTACGATGTGTATGAATCCTGTGGTGAGGCTTGCTTCTTTTGTGCTGGTTTGGCGTTTTGCTGATTGAGATGTTAATCTTTAGTGCTCTGAAAGAGGGACGAAACGGTGTCAGAGCTGTAAGATTCTTGTTGTTTGCTCGGAGACGTGTTTTAGAATGTCGGACGTGACTGGGGTGCATGTCTGCAGGGATTAGTTTTCGTCTATCTATGATATGTACTATACTGATCATCTATGTGTATGTATCCCTATGTCCTTGACTTACTATCATGTATGTTATTCTCATCAGTTTGTGTTCAATATTCAGCAGCAAGTCCTGAATCAACGCTGAATATTGAAGGTTCGTGGGTTGAAACGATTATTCTATGTGAACGATTTCGCTAACACTTCTTCCTACATTCAGTTAGGTCCATAGTCTAAATTGGTCCCTCAAGGAGTCTGAAATAACTTCAAGGGCTTTGTCTCCGTCGAAAGCCAGAGTGCGATTGCCCAAAATTCCGTCAACGTCCTGGGTTGCTTGAAGGGGGTGAAGCTGGAGTTGACTCCTCGTGTCACCCATGTTATGTTTTTTGCGTCTGACTCGGAGCGCAAACCGGGACTGTTCAGAATCATAGAAAGTATCTTGAGGGCCTAGACACAGACATCATCTTGTTCCTATGATGCTGATGGTCATTATTATGATTGCGCAGTAAGCGTTTATGCGTATGATCGTGTTGATAAAAGCGGAACAACTTCTCACGGTTGGTTCACCTCGAACCATCACCGATTCATCAACCTGCCATTCCATCGTATACCACGGGAACAGCCTCGTCCGCGTTTCTGATATGCGTTCTCGTCATCTTTTGGCTAGCCTCATCACGGCATGTGCGCATTATAGCCGATGCATCAAGAAGCCCATTCAACAGATATAATATCCGAAACTCTGTGGGTAACTTTCAACTTGCAACTTCTGTGGGTCGAACCACTTTCTCAAAAATGTGGCCCTTCGACTCTGGATATCCGGTGCTGCGCCCTGAAGACGTCGGCGGTCTTCCTGGTGCCTTCAAGGAAAAGACTGCAGACGATATCTTCACGTATGACTACATTATTGTTGGAGGTTCGTGGATCTTAGCTTTATGTGGCACGTCCCCTTACATCGTCTTCAAGGTGGAACCTCGGGCACTGTCCTCGCTTCCCGACTCAGCGAAGACTCCAGCGTGTCCGTCCTCGTCCTTGAACGTGGCCCAATCGCGGATACATGGGGAAACAGCGTGCCTCTAATCTCTGGCTCGCTTCGCCCCGACACGCTCGCGAAAAAAACCATGTCGGCTCCTTTCGCCCATGGCAACAACCGCGAAGTCATCATGGTGCGCGCTGAAGGCCTGGGAGGGGGCTCGCGTATCAACGGCATGCTGTACAATCGCGGCGTCCCCGGGGACTACAACCGTTGGGCCGACATGGGACATCCGGAGTGGGGCTATGAGAAGATGTTGCCATATTTCCTCAAATCGGAGACGTCGTTTAGCCATCCGGCTTCAAAGTTTCGCGGTAAAACTGGTAAGCGAATTTAGTTCTCAGATTCTTCTAGTGCTCATCTTGTATATAGGACCATGGGTAAACCAGAAGTTTCCTAATTCTTTGTACCGCTGTATTTCTTCGTACGTATATATATTCATCTTTCCGATCCACAATCAACTGACTTTATTCTTTAGCGCAAAGACCGCTGCGTACAGGCTCGGGATACCGTCTGTTCCCGACTTCAACGACCCTTCGGTGCCCTCCATCAGCACCTGGGATGCAGACATATTGCAGACCCACAGTCGAAAGCGTGTCTCCGTCTTCCATGCCTTCCTTCCCCGCAACGTCGCCGAGGCACGGAAGAAACACCTCAAGATTTGTCCAGAGACCCTCGTACACCGCGTCGTATTCCAAAAGGGGAGCAATGGGCGTCCGCGTGCAGTTGGTGTCGAATTTACGAGTGCGGATTCGAAGAAGGGTGGAAAAGTTTTCTTCGCCAAAGCAAGGAAGGAGGTCATCATTTGTTGCGGGGCGATGGGGAGTCCACAAGTCTTGATGCTCAGGTAAATCACAATACTATACCTTGCTATATCGAGGCTAATATCTTCGACCAGTGGCGTTGGTCCAGCTGAGCACCTCCGCTCGCATGACATTGATGTTGTATTCGACAGTCCAGGTGTTGGAAGTTACTTTGTACGCTTATAATCCTTTGATATGACTTCACGCTCTAAACATTGTCTCTAGAAAGACCACATTGGTTTACCACTTGTCTGGAGTACCCCAATTGACGACTCTCTGCGTGTTCTCCTCGCTAAACCTTGGCGCGCGCCAATCGAAATCATCAAATATCTCATCACCGGCGGCGGCATCATGTCCGAGCCTTGGGCTTCAGTAACGATGTTTCTCCCTTCCCGACTCATATCCTCCACTGGCCAAGTATCTCCCGCGCCAACTCCCAGCGATCTCGACGTCAGTCAACCGAAGAACATTCCCGACATTGAGATTACACCTATCCCCATTGACGGCGTAGACCCCCGAGAGGACTTTGTTGTCCCGAAAGGCGCCTTTTCATTCCTCCTCACACTGCTCAATCCGAAGTCCACCGGAACCGTGCGCCTCAAATCAACCGACCCGGCGGAATACGCACTTTGCGATATTGGAATGATGTCTGATCCGGCAGACTTTAGCGCGCTGTACAAGGGCGTGCGGCTCTCGTTGCGTATGGCGGAGGAGATGAAGAAGCAGGGGTATCCGTTTGAGGGAGTGCTCTTGGTCCCGAAGAGCGAGTCAGACCAGGATATTGAAGCGTTCATGCGCGAGAATGCCAGGTCGACATATCATTACTCGAGCTCGTGTCGGATGGCGAGGTTTGATGATGCAGAGTCGCCTGGTGTAGTGGATGATGAACTGCGGGTGCACGGGGTGGATGGGCTGAGGGTGTGCGATACATCTGTGTCTCCGGATATCATTGCGGCGCATCCTATGGCATTGGCGGTGGTTATGGCGGAGAAGTGTGCTGATATGATCTTGTCCCGGCGCACGTAGTCCTTGGTTAAATGCATATCCTTAAACCCTAGAAATGAAAAGTAGGAGCTGGCCATCTTTACCGGGCCGGTAATCCGGTGATATAATTTTTGCAAATTTTGAAATGGGGACTTGACTTCAACCATAACCATTGAACCAAATCAAGAGTCTGCGCTCTTTGCCACCGTACTACTTTGCATTTAGTTCGTCGTCAAATACCCCACATCTTTATTGGTGACTGTTAACTTTAAAAAATCCCACTGGACTGTGACCAATAAGGTCTCACCACATCTTGATTCTACAGAATGAACTGGATACGTTACTTTCTACGCGTAATCTCTACAGTGCAGCCTTCGGAAGGCCCAAGCATTCCCACAACCGGAGCCGACTTGTTGACATTCGGGATCCTGGCAACGTTTGCGACCTTGAAGTCATAGCGTTCTAAAGCTACTGCTACGAAAACCACCACTTCTCGAGCAGCAAAGTATCTCCCGGGACACAGCGAAGTGCCTCCCCCGAATGCCCGCACCAGCTTCTCGTTCCCTTGCAGAATGCCGCCCTTGCTGGGGCGAATAAATCTGTCCGGGACGAATGTCAAGACGTCCGCTCCCCAAATTGCGGTGTCGAAGTGACGTGGGAGGGTTGGACACATTACTATGGCATCTTTATGCAGCGTGTAATCGCTCAAGACGGTATCCTCCAAGACGGTTCGGAAGGAAATGGATGACGAGCAGAACCGGAGGACTTCGTGGTACATGGAGCGTAACAGGGGTGCTTCGGATACGAGCTGTCCAATCTTTGCCTCCTCCACTCCTTCGATAAACGCATGCGACGTCTCGGATCGAATACGTTCAACCAGACCAGGAGTGTATAGGACGTACAGGAGGAGCCAATAAGAGGCTGCCTTTGCGTTTATTTCCGACCTGGGCCTTTCCGGTCAATATCACAGGGAAAGCCAAGACTAATGTCTACTCACGCCATCCACAACCCGAATGTCATGACGCTCACATCGTACGGCGAAAACCCTGCCTTGGCCGCCAACTTTTGGCGTTCCGTAATCCACCACATCGCTCCATGTTGGATATCCTGCTCGTACACGTGTCGGAATGCAGCAACCATTTGCTCCCTGTTGGCATTCTCTTTTCTAAACATCCATCGCGGCAACCCGAGAGATAACTTCGGGAAATCGTCTTCGAATCGCCAAAGACCATCCAACAAGTCGGGCTTGTAAATCATGATCTCTTCTCCCATGATCGCTACCGTGGACGATATACCAAACTGCTTTTTCACCCATCCGTAGAGTTCTATGGGCTTGCCCTCTCCCATAACGGTTAGGTTCTCCTGGTCGAACTTGTACAGCTGATCTCGCAGCGCTCGCAGAAACCGTGTTGTATAGTCGTCAAGTCCTGGTCCTTCCTTCAACGCGTCATGATAGAACGAGTGCATGGACGCCTCCAGCGAGGACTGTGGCCCATCCGGCTCGTGAAGGAACGTACGCACGCCTTCCTTCGACATATTGAAGGCGTTTTGCAGCCCGCGCACCATGATCGGCGTGAACTGGAGGCTTTTGCATCGATGGACCGCTGCAATATCCTTGTCGGCAGTCACGACCTGGTAAGTACATGATTAGGACCGGCTCTATGTAAGACAAAATACTTCACTCACATAGAACCGTTGTCCCAGTATCGTCAGAGAAACCGGCTTTGACTCTGGTAAGAAATCTCTGTGATGCGACCGATTAGTTCTGATCGTTCTTCCAGCGTAGACAGACGGGGACCAACCTAACAGCCAAATACAAATCCTGGGAATTTCTGCTATAGCGCAAGATGTGCCCGAGAAATGGTATCCAATACGGCAGTATGGGTGGTTCGTTCTTTGCGCGTACTCGTAAATCCCGCCACAGGCGAAGGATGAGGATAGTCCAGAGGCAAACGGCTCCTGTGAGGAAAAGCATGGCGCTGAGACTTCCTGCGGAAAGGCCCTGCGACAGGAAGAGTCAACGGTAGTGACGTACCGCCGTGGACTTCGAACATTGTTAGGATTCAATGGGTGGCATTGTTGGACAGATCGATGATGCGATGTGCACATGTATCAGAGTTAAGGCCAAGTTTAGCGTGGCGAACTGGCTTGTACGGCACCTCTGATACACAGTAGCACAATCTGGTCCATCAGATACTTCTCTAAGCGCAGCTGGTTTGAATAACTTGATTCTCCTGACTGATCTCTAAATATGTACCTGCGAAATTTCTCCTTGTTCGCGGTTGCTCGTCCGATAGTTTCGCGAACATATCTAGATTCTAGAGCGAAAGTTGGGAACACGCAATTTGGTTATCCCGGTGTGGGAGCGATGCCAGGGCTTGGGTCCCTAGCAGTTCATCCGAAGCATTACATTGTCAAATGATCTCTCTATCTTAATGTCCACTACGACGACGACGCAGTGATATTCTGCGCACTCAAAATGCTGGTACCGGCACCCGAAGGTTTAGAAAAGGTACTGGCATTTTTGCAACAGAATTCGGACCATATGCATCTATCACTTTCTAGTCGCAGACTCCCCGGGTCGAGACATTTCGCATCCCGCGGACTCGATCCATTCGCATCATTGGCGTCTACATGGTCGCCCTGCTCTACTTTCAACTCGCGCCTCCTTGGAACACTGCAACCTCGTCGTTCTGGGCCCCAGCGCAAATCGTTGTGCAATATCCTTACGTTTCTCAGGGCACCCGAAATGCCTTTGTAACCACGATGCTCATCCACGTCCTGGAGTGCATGTACGCGCTTTGGCTATGTCTCAAGCATCGTGTTTCCACCCTTGCTACTGTGAGTCCTCTTTTGTCGGCTTCATACAATGCCAGGAAACGAGCTAACCGCCGATTCAGATACAATATGTTGCTGCTACTGTGGCTTTTGGGTTTCCCGTATTGTTGGACTTGAGACGTAGGATTGAAACTGCGCCGAGAGTTTTGAAATATGATTAAAGGGATCGTAATTCCAATCAAGCGCTAGTTGACAAGACTGTTATAGGACGTGAAATAAATAAGTACGTAGCAAGGAATCACTAACAGTTGTCCGTACAACGAGTAAGGCATACGACGTAGCTTAGATCTTCGATGTATCATACTTTGCATCATCAGAATGAGTCTCCGTGAACGTCTCCATCCTGATGCCGCGCTCAAGATTGGACACTGTCACATTGAAAACGCTGTCATCTGCCAGACCAGTAGTAGTCCCAGACGTCGTGAAACCTCCGCTGTCCAAAGCACGGTTGGGCGCAAACGTGGCGGGCCCCAATGAGCTGCTAGCCTTTATACTCGGGTATCCGCGAGTCGAGAGAGCTGGAGGATTAGGTCGCTGTCCCGCGGACCACACGGTGGCGAACAGAACACCGATAATGTTGATATATGCATTGCAGATGACGATGTATGTGCCGTGTAAGTAATCTGCATCCTTGAAGGAGAAGATGAGTTGGAGGAGAGAGAGGATGACTGGGAAAACGAAGTTCGATGTCGCAATCCAGAATAGAGAGCGAATTCGCGATATGTAGCTCCCTGCGTGACGATGAGATCAATAACGTAGCAAGTGTCGTAGGTCTAAGAACCCTCACCCGACGAAATCTTGCTATCGACTCGACCGTTCTGGGATATACCGTGGCGAAGTCTCCATAAGAACAGTGCGGATGAATACCTGACAACGGATTAAGTTACTGGCAGCTAATTAGGACGATCAACGTACCCGTTATCCACCATCTGCAATGTCCATGCGATCTTGGCAGTCGGCGAATTCCAACTCTTTTCCCCAAGTACGATGGGATTGAGCGTTCCGTTGGCGACAGTGGGGTAGAATGTGATAAAGAATACCAGAACATCCGCGAGGCGTGCAATCTTCAAAATCGCAATCGGGATGTATACGATGGCGATGGCTTTACGGGACATTTCGCGAGGAGGATATACAATCAATACCCGCACGACCAAGATAGTCTCCACCAATATCGGGATGAGACACATAAGCGTACTGAAGGTGATTGCATAGCGTGTATCGAGCGGCTGAAGCGGCGACATTATGGTATGTACCTGACAGTGCTTGTCAAAAGGACGGCACATCAAAGACGGCACAGTGCATTTACCTCGATATAATAGTTCAAAATCCCAGTTGTGATGCCGACAAGCACCGCCAACACGTTCAATACGAAAGTTGGCGTTTTTCGAAGTTTCTCCGTAGAGAATAAGAAGAGCGCAATCAGAAGGGGGACAAGCGCCGAGGACCACGCAGCACCAATGATGACCATGTTCAGCGACGGCCGGATAACGGCGAGGTAGTTCATCCCAGGAGGAGGAGGCGGGATCGCCATCGGTGGAGCGCCCGAATCTGTAGCGTTGGGAGAGGCTGACATGGTGATGAATGGCTGGATTCTTACCGACCTCCTTTGACAAGTTCCACCTAAATAGCACGGTTGCCTAGTACATCAGTGCCGGACTTACAATTTTTGTTCTTGCCAAGGCTGCTGGAACGCGATCAAACGCCTAGACGAACCAACCTTTAGCAATTTGGGACGCGATTGAATCGACGGGGTAATTGATATCGAAGAGTTAGGAACAATACAATACGAAGCGATGCCTTGCCTGAGGTAGCGGGTTTAACTTAGCTCAGTGAAGCGCTGCATTTCATTAACCGTTCATTGAAGGACCGGCATCCGTCCATTTCGGAATCAGCTTGAGACCATATTCAGTTCGAGTCCGCGTGTGAGTGGTCCAGTGTTCGAAAGGACTGATGAAAGGAATGCCAAGGTGAGAGTTCGGATGCAACCGGTCCATCAAGGTCACATGACAACTTCCGAGGGAAATTCCTTTCAACTTTGAATCCTTTCTCGTTCTGCCTTCACTCATTGTAGCGCACATACGCCGGGATGGATAGCAGCCAGTCGGACAATTTAATCCTTACGTCCCTTCACGCCAGATCCAGACTTGAATCTTTGCCAGGTGACTGTAGCAACTTCCAACTGAACTGCGATGGTCGACTTACGCAGAAATCCTTCCAGAGAAGCTCAACATCGCGTTTCCTGGTATTGAGGTGGTGTCTCAGCTCACACGCTCTCTGTCATTCCGAAGCTACCCCAAGATTTTGGATAATGACGCGTCCCAGAAGCCTGATATCAATGGCGAGTCCCCTTCATATGTGTTTGTTCGCTAACTGCTTGAAGCCGGTCGAACTACATATCATGATGAGGTCTCTAGAATGTGTTCACCCCCTTGTTTTGCCTGCCAGAGGCAAGAGCAGAAACATTCAAGTCTCCCGTGGTAGGCACGGTGACACTGTTTTACAAATGGTCAACTTTTTTGGGTTCAGATCCCGTCATTATTTATCGTTTGTGTTAACGCTTCCCAATCAGCTGTGGGTACGTACTGACCCTGACAGCTTACTTCATCTCGGGGACCGTAATCAAGGTGGTAGCGTCCAACGAGTCCTCCGGCTCAACGGTCTTGGTCTAACCGGCAACACCAGCCTGTATCGACGACATTGGTGTTGCTTTATTTTCCCCATGGTCTCCCCGATTGGTGCGGGACCACTATATACCATCGATGACCCCAGACTATTGAACAAACCCATAGGTTACCAAATGGTACATATCTCCATCTCGCTCCCGCCAATATAGTGCTGACATACCCCTGGGCTGGCGTTCCACGGTATGCCTGTGACTTAATTCTACTGCATTACATTTCTAACAGGTTCTAGTAGGCGGAACATTCTAGAATACGTATATTGCCGCGCAGATGTGTCCTATTTTTGGTCTACAGATATGTATAATAATAGAAAATAACAAGGCGGAATACAGAGGTACGACCTTTGTGAAAGATTACAATTGGGGGCAGAATCTGGCCTCAACGGCACTACCACTAGAATTGCTGTGTGGTGATTTATGAGACTCGGAATGGATTGCAGTGAAGTGTTTTCTCAATCGATTCTGGACACTCGGACACCGCTTGTGCTAGAATGATGTACGATTAATCACCCGAATCGCTCCTAGGAACGTTAAGTTTCCATCACAACACTACGATTAGAATGGGACTTGACTTAACAAAAATCATCAAGGATCCGACTGTTGGTAAATCCAAGAACAGTTGAGGCTTGCCAGCAACTGAGGTGGCGCCTCACAGAAACTTGCCCACGGTTTCAGTGAGACTTCTTGAGACATTTCGTGATGAACTGCCCAGAGTCATTGAAGCCCGACGCAGCATCGCACAGCGTTGAGTGAACTTAAATGTAGTGGCCCTGGGCGACGTGATCGGTCGCTGATCATCTCCTTCCTTCTGACCATCATCTCGCGCTGGCAATCATCTCATGGTCCGCCCCAATCTCAAGATCAACTCGTACCTTTTGCCTGGGCTATCGATAAAGCAATATCTTTGGAACTTTACGGATGAGCCACGCTACGGGCTCTTGGCTGCACTTTTATGTGAACCGGTTCAATTCGAAGATGCATCGGGCAGTAACTGCATTTCTCCTGAATTCCACACTGTCCGAGTACAAGTGTCTGATATCATCATTCAAACCGCTGGACACGAATCTGTGGCTCCCTACATACACCGGGAAGAGCATGTCTTTAAGTATAACCATCCAGTTTCAGGAGCCCTGAAAACATCTCGAGAATGGTACTCTCTTTCGCCTCCCTGATCTTCGCTGGGATCGCGCTACTTCTGTTCCTCGTCCCACAAGCCCTGCGGTATCGTCGATTAGTAAATGCGCCTGGATTGAAGTAAGCACGTGTTCGTATCCCGTCTCTTTGGTGGTCTGACGCCGCCCCCTTAAGAGAGATATGCGGTTATGTAACACTGATGGCAAACACGAGCTCGTTCTCCAGTATTTTCTACAAAAGCACCAGCTTTTTCGCTCTAGGACAGTATCAATTCTGGCTCAAGAAACATCGCTGTAAGCCGCACTTCAATGCCGTTACACAAATCTCACCTCAAAGCCGACAGTGTATCCTCCAATCGGGTGGGACGTATGCGTTAATGTGAGCCGCTTTTCCACCGACGTTGGCATGAACTAACATCCGGGGAAAGATCTCGCTTTGGCCGCGCGTTGGAACCTCTTTCGTCATAGGTAATGCAGACGTCTACAAGGTCCGCTTGTTTTCTGCCCAAGCTACACTTCGATAATCGTGTACGTAGGAGATCGCGAATGAGCCTACGCGCTTCCCAAAGCCTATGGAAGACTACGAGCTGCTGACTTTCTTCGGGCCTAACATCGTCGCATCAGACGGGGCGTTGTGGAGGAAGTTCCGAAAGATCTGCGCGCCTGCGTTTTCAGAGGTGTGTTCTGTTCAGTTCCTTCTCATGACAGAAACGGAAATGGTTGTAGCGAAACAACAGACTAGTATGGGAAGAGAGTGTCAACACGATATCGACGTTCTTCGAACACGTTTGGTCTCAAGACAAAGAAGAGCCAATCGTTGTCGAAAACTTCAAGGATCTAACACTCCAGGTACTTCACGCTCGTCTAGTTCTTACTTTCGGCTCACCGTAGACCGCCGTAGTTTACCTTACGTGTCGTTTCAGCAGCAGGTACATGGTGCTTACCCTCATGTAAGGCCTGAAACTGACTTCAACGTATCAGGCTTCGGCAAACGACTCTCTTGGGATCGACATGCCCACTCCTCCGACTCCGCCACCCGAATGCCATTCGAAGAGACTCTCCATGCGCTCTCGAATACGGACATTTTCTTCAAACTGCTCCTTCCCGACTGGTGCGAGGCCTTCGTGCCTCCTCTGAAGCGAATCAACAGAGCACTGACAGAACTCCGGGTTCGTTTTATTCCGGTCTTCAAAAGCTAGGCTGAGACTCTCATATTACAGGCTTACCTACAAGAGGTTATTGACGAGCGGCGTCTTAGTCCCGGAGCATCTGACGCAGAACTCGGAGACTTGTTCAGCAATCTCCTCGCCGCCAACGAGAAGGATGATCCGACCAATCAACTGGACGATCCCGAAGTTATAGGCAAGCTTTAGCTCTGTTTCGAAACGGAGTCATAATAAATCGAATCTAAGGCAATGTTTTCATGTTCCTCTTCGCTGCCCAGGAGGTCTGTCGCTCTCCTCGTCACGAGCTGCGAAAGGGCTTACATTTTGTTAGACATCTGCACATACGCTGTGCTGGGTCTTCGCCCTATTGGCCCTCTACCAAGGAGAACAAGACAAGCTTCACCGGGCGATCGTGAGTGTTCGCGCAAACTCCGGGGAAGCCAAAGCGCCGGTAATGCTTTAACGCAATCAATTACTGCGACAAAGGGCTTACTTGCAACAGGTATACGACGAGTGTGCAGCCCACAAGCAGACAATCGCGTAAGTCCTGGCTTAAGTCTCGGAGAAGTCCCTTGAGCTAAAGAAATGTTGTCAGCGTCATATACGAGACACTGCGCCTCTTCCCACCTGTTGGTCTTTCCCCGCTTACCGTCCATTTGTGTTTCTAAAACAGCGTCGCTTTAGAACATCAGCCTTCCGAAAACAAGCATCTCTGATACCACTATCCTCGCAACCAACAACGACGGACGCCAACTTGTCGTGCCCATACCGAAGGGGAGTTCAATCTTCCTCCACGCACCGGGTGTGCATTATAATTGTAGGTTCAAGTCCGTTACAGTTGAAACCTCGCACAAACCGCCAAATGTTCGTAGCTCGGTACTGGCCTAACCCACACCACTTCTCGCCGGACAGGTTCCTACAGCCTGATTGGCCACGACACGCATTCGTCCCCTTCGGTGCCGGTAAGTAGAAGTCCACCATGGTCATTCCACATACTTGATATGTCCTTTAGGCACGCGGTCCTGTCTTGGTCGAAGGTGCGCAATTGAATAAGCTCCCGCTTCGTCACCGCTGATGTGCATGCACAGATTCGCGGAGAAATCCATGGTAGCCATTGTCAACATGTTTGTTGAAAGGTACCATATTGCCATCAAAGAAGAGCCGGAGTTCCAGGAGGAAACCTTTCCGGAGAGAAAGGAAAGGATCACGAAAGGGTTATATGGGATTACGCATACGTGAGCCGTTCTTTTTTGTGTGTAACGTGAAAGTGACTTATGGACGCTTTAGACCCGCCAGAGTGCCGCTTGTTTTTACCAGGCGGCCGGTTGTAATGTAGATGACTGGGAAGTGTGGCGCTGAATGAAGAGTCAGTGGACGTTGTCGTATATTAAGTCCTTGATATGAAACCAAGTGCTGAAGGGCACCTGTACCTGTAAGAACACCGCCTGATACGATGAAGGACAATGGCGCGCCTTTGGAGCATCAGGCCGACTATCACTCCTGCCGAGGTTGTTCTCCGACCAGCTTCCCGGATCGCGACTCACTGCAATATCCAAGAAGGTCCGGAGAGACAGGGTGGACGTCGTCAATGTACACCGACGCCGGCATATTTGAGTGAGGAACCAGTTCCCATAGCTTGAGGCTTCGCACCGGAAAATAAAGGGCGCCTTCAGCTGAAAGAGTCTGTTCGTCCAACTGGTGGACGTGAATTGATCAGCATATCTGACGAGGTGTGTTGGTTAGGGTGGCGCAGTAAACCCTAGGTTTTGATACACCTCGGGTTTACTGCGGTTTTTAACGGTATTGATACGGTATCGAAACCCCCCGGGGTCGAGGGGTAGGTTTCGATACCAGCACGTGATCTTTCACGTGATGGCCTGCTGGCCCAAGAAGAAGCTGAGAGCGGCAGGACAGAGGCGGGATGGGGGCGGCAGGGCGGCGCGGCGCCACATCACGTGCTGGTATCGAAACCGTTAGTAACGGTTTCAAAACCAGGGCCTCCGGGGGGTCAGTATCGATACCGTTACTAACACCCCCCGGAGGTTTACTGCGCCACCCTAGTGTTGGTCGATTTGAATTTTGAATTTTGAGCACTTGGGAGGGGAAAAAGGACACAAACAAGAAGACGATGCATTAAGGGGGAATCGAACCCCCGGCGGGTCGAAGACATGACGGATATGAGGCTATGGCAACGACCCAGGTTACCACTACCCCATTAATGCTAGCAATTGAATTCGTGCGCCACTACCACAGGGAAGGAGTCAGTGATATTGTTCGTCTCAGAGCTCGCGCGCGATGAAGAGGTCTACATCACAAAGATTGAGAAATTCATGTTCAGCATCTATTATTCGCCCCAGTCAGTCTATAGCTACTTATCTAAAAGCGTACTTGATACAAGGCCGAAGAGCAAGCAGCAAGCAGCAAGCTCCCGGCTTCCGGAATGAAAAGCAATGAATACAGTCAGTACAACGTCCAACGTAAGCGAAAACTACCAGATCCCAAATAAACACATCTATTTATGATTCACCTCGTCGTCCCAGTAATTATAGCTCATCGCAGCCCTATCCGGACTCATAACCCGAGCGTACTCTAAAAACAGTCTGTTTTCACTCATCAGCCCCCGCACAATACTTCAGACAAATCCAAACTCACCTAAAGTTATAAGCAGTCATGTCCTCCTTCCTCCAAAACGTCTTGGCCCACTCGCTCCCCGCATACGCAATCCGCTTCGCCTCCGCATCATGCGCACCCTCCCCGTTAAGCCCACCCCTAAACCACACCAACGCGTCCCACAAATCACTATAATCGTTCTGCACCGGGACATAATGCACCCACTCCTGCGCACGGTCGAGCCACCACTCCGGGTAGACCGTGCTCTTGAATATCAACGAGCGCGTGGACATGAGCCGGTGGAAGCGGGAGGACCAGCCGTTCCCATCCACGTCCAAAATAAACTTGTACCGATACGCCTCCGCGGGCGTGTGCATCATGACGTTAAACGGATACAGTGCCTCTAGCGTGGCGCATACATGCTCAGCACACTGGGAAGGAGGACCCGTGAACCCAATATCCAGCATCGCAGGCGCATAGCGCGCTTTGGAGACGGTGACGAACGTCTCCTCCCCGTCCATCCAGTTCAACAGCGTCAAATTTGTGGCGAAATCGCGCGTAGCCCATTCCGCCATACGCGTCCGATGCGCACTGCGCCACTCATGGTCGCCCCCAGCCCAGATGCCCGTGTTCATACCGCGCCATTCCAACCGTGCGTCCCACTTCTCTTCCCACGAACAGTCATGCGACTCGTCGTATTCTCCTCGCCACGCTATCGTGTGCGCAAGCGTAATGTCCTGGTGCATGGCGCTCGGCGAGTACGAAAAGCTCGGAATGAGCAACGACTTGGCGACTGGGCCTTTGTGGAAAGGGAGGAATTGACCGTGATGGCGAAGAAGCGACGGGTGCTGACACGGGTCCATGGCTTTGCGATGATCAAAGATGAACGACTTTGTCGTGGAGACGGGAGAAGGCGGGGGAAGCGCCGTGTTAAAGTCGATGGGATCTTTCCACGCTGGACTGAGCGGAGCGCATCCCGAAATCCAACCATGATACTTTATGGATACTTGAGGGTTGTATGCATCGAGATCTATGAAACAATCAGCGAATTAAATGGGAGCGTAAAACAAAATACTTACAAGTTCCAGCGGCTGCGTGCTCAAGGGCAGTCTGCCTCAGTTCCCAGTCAAAGAGATGCTCCGGATTATCATGAGGTAAAAACACCGCCCTGAACGCGGGGATGAACTCTTCGACGTCCGCGAGGGTCTCTATCACGCTCATCGCGCCGTCCGTATGAATCCCAAAAGTTTCTTCCGGGAGAGAGTAGTTGACGACCTTAATGATGCCCCCCGCCTCCTTACCGAGCGTGTACGAGTCCCGATGCGCCTCATACTCCAATTCGATGCGCCCTAAATCCGCGGGAGAGTAGCCCCAGAACGGCTCGATATCGCGGTGTATTTGGTCGTACTCGTCGGGAAGTTGAACATTGTGTTTTTCCACGTACGCCCACCACTTGTCGAAACCCAAGGGCGGCGCTCTGCCATAACGCCGTTCGTACTCGATGACGGCCTGATGTAAGGTTGTACTCGCTCTCTTGAGCTTTCCTTCCCATTTGCGTTGAGCGTACGCGATAATTTCCGGAATGGGGTGAGAGGCAGCTGGATCCGGAGATACCGAGACGAGTCCGTTGGAGCGGAACCGATGTTTACCAGGCGTGGACGCAGTAGTAGGTGTGAACGGAGACTTTGCCTTGGGTGGGGAAGGGCGGCCGAACTCTTTTGCCTTCAACGGCAGAGTGTCGGCGTTCGACACGTCGATGGGCTCGGATGGAGGAACATTGTTCTGCAAGACGGTGACACTTTTGAACGTAATGTTCGTCGTCTGGCCTCCAAAGAAGCCTCGCAAGTAGCCGATGCCAACAATAAAGACCGTAAGGAAGACCAGAAAGAAAATTGGTTTGGGAGGCCGGCGGTGGTTGGTGAGGGGTTTGTACATGACGAACAACAACAAAGAAGGAGAGCTGGACAGAGAAAAGACCGTGTGGCGTCAACGGACGTCGCGAATGAAT
>QLPD01001012.1:0-13948 GCA_003314085.1 Hymenopellis raphanipes | reverse complement strand
CGCGTCCTGTTCGACATCGGAATCGTCGGACTCGATAGTAATGATATCCTGATCGACTTGTATAGAATCGGCCGTAGAGTCCTGAAAGTAACGCGCGATTTTCGCTTTTTCTTGCGATTTTTTCTTTTTCCGTTTTGCAACGGGCGCGTTTTGAGATGAAGGTTTCCGTTTTGAAGAAGATGGGGGCGGCTGGCCGGCAGGACTTTGAGCTTGTCTATCTGTGACCTTTTGCACTAGTGGGTTGGGAGTTAACGGTGCCTGTTTGGCGGCCTGAGCAGCCTTTCTGGCGGCAACAGCACTAAGCATAGTCACCGAAAAAGGAAAGGACAGTCGTTGACTGCACAGCCACATGTCGCCCTGCGTTCTCCATCCATCATCTCAATATCGAGAAGTACTTTGATGAGATGGCAGCGCCCGCAGACGAACCAGCAGCTGTGAACATACCTCAAGAGAAAATAGATGCTAATCCAGACTTATTCAAATGGTACACCGATGATGAGACTGGTGGAGGCGTTTTGTGGTCTATTGCGCCGTACGCCGGAAAACGTATAAATCAACTTCCGGAGAGTTACCTCACTGGGGTAGAGGAGAACCTCGGGGGCGCACAAGTGGTGAGTGCATAGACTTTGATACTCCTTCACATGTGCTGAAAACGGCTTAGTCTCAGATCGTGGATTATCACGACCAGCTTATTGACCATGCAAAGACAAGTCCTCAGGACTTCACCATCCCCTTCGGAAAGTTTTCAGGAACAAGGCTTAGCCAATGTCCGCGTTGGTATCTTCAGTCTCTGCATAATCACAGGGGCACCATTTCGGAGACTGCAAACGTATGGATTCTTGGATGCATGTGGACCTGCGCTGAACAGATCTAGCACCCGGCATTATTCAGAGCCATTCGACGACAGCTGGTAGATCCGCCTCAAGCACAGCCCCAGCCTCACCTTCTCCAAACTGTGGAGAACTCTACTTCCAGCCCTTCCCACTCTACTAGCAGTCCGAGTTCCGACCAACTTCTCGCCGGTCCATCATCGCAGACCATACAAGGGAATGCAACCAATGACCAGCATTGGCCCTTTCCACCCATTATCATAACCAGCGACGTAGCAGATGATGACCCCAATTATTATCGATGGTACACCGACGAGAAACAAGGAGAATTTGTCCTTCCATTCGGTCCGTACAAGAAAAAGTCTGTCAACGACTTGCCAGAATCATACATCATGGAACTGTTGGATGGACCGGATAAGTTGGTAAGTCTTCTCGATTTCAGTCTTTGGTACATCCTAATTCTCTGAATGTATAGGATGAAGAGTTTTGCAATGCGCTCGTGCAATACCACAATGGCCTAAAACAGCATGCAACTCAAGGGTATGGATATGCAGAGTTTCTTGTACCGTTTGGACATCACTATGGAGGTCGGAAGTTGAGCTGTGTGCGGGATAATCCGTGGCTTGAATACACGAAGAATCCCAAGCTACAGTCAAGGGTGAGTGCTCTAAGATATCAACTGTCACGTATTGAAATTTTGCTTTTTCCACTGCCAGTACCCTGCGTACTTTTTAGCAGTTGAACGGCATTTTCAACTTCCAAACCATCAAGAGAAAAAGCGTGATATTGGGGAGCCATTGAGTAGGAGTAAGTGGGATGACGACATGGAGTTACGGCTAGACAGAGCTGAAGAAGAAAGACGGCCTGGCCATTACCTTGTATGTGAGGATGAGGATGAGCAGGAAGAAGATGACGACAAAGTCGATAATGAGGGAGAAGTGGAGGGAGATCCTCAGCTGTCGTATGTCGCATCATTAGGCCAAGGGTTCCGTATCGGTAGACCAACCTGTAAGTTTTGTCTTCAGGATGCTGTGGTAATGTTCTCAGCTTCATTTCCAGATGCGCCATCCCTTCCTCGACTTGACTGCGGAGACGAGGAGGGTGGCCGGAAACATGACGATGAAGAGGATTACAGTGAAGACAACGAATCAAATCCGGAATCTGCGCGTTCTTGGCCAAGGCCGTCGTTCCAGGACGAGTCACCTCGCAAGCTCCCTACGTTACAGACACCTATAAGACCGCATCATCGACATGGGGCCACTCCCGAGGCATCTAGTCGCCCTCGTGGGCGCCTCTTCCCCTCCAGAGAGAGTGCTGAATCCTCTGATGATGTCTCGTTTGGTCGTCCCATCGTCGATAGGACAAAGAGTGAACATGAAATGGAAACCGTCGGTATCTCCGATGATGAGCCACATACGCCAGTGCGAGCTCGACCTCGACGTAAGTACTCTTTCAACGCAATAAACTGTTCTAATTTGATTGTCCCTGTCCTTCTTACAGCTCACTACAATGATTTGGATGACGATGAGGTCATCAGTATCAGTTCCGGCGCCGAAGACGTCCGTGTGTCGCGAAAACGTGGAAGGGACACCGAGGAGTCAGAAGTCGAATCACCGAGGAAGCGAAACAAAGGGAAAGGGAAAATGAAAATGAAAGGTTTGGCTTGTTCTTGCTTTAGAAAACCAGGCACTGAATCATGACTCCAGAAGTTTCAAAGTTACTATGGACATAATGTAAAGTATTCATCATGTATTAGTACAAGCCTTAGCTTTGTCATTCATCTTCGGAATCGCTGAATTCCAGGATTCCCCGGGTTATGGCGTTGTACTCAACGATGTGAAACGAGCGTTATATCCCGTGCTTTCTCCTCCCGCTACGATTCAGCACTGTTTAGGAACAATCCGTTACAAGATGGGAGCTACATTTCGTTGAAGCAAAATCATATAATTGATGCTAAGTACAAAGTACACGGAACATGTTCGGCGATAAATCATTTCGGGATATTGGGACGCCACACATCCATGGATGTTCAGCGCACTTGCTGCGTCGCAGGCTTTCCGGTCGGGATTGGCGCATGTGGAACTGGAGCGTGAGGAGTCTTGATTTTGATACCCAGCTCCTCTGCAATCAGATCGGCACCCTTCTCACCAACGAGCCTAGTAAAAAGCGAATTTAGTGTTATCTTACAGGAAAAGTCAACCGACGCACAAGGCCGACGAGTAAGTGTTGGTTCCCAAATTGTCAGGGCAGATACTGAGATCCACGACCTTCAAATTCTGGGTACCGAAGACGTTCAAGCGAGGATCAACGACGCCACCCTCTTCACGAGGTTTCATGGCGCAGGTGCCCAAGCTATGCCAGGTGGTCTCAACGTGATCAGCGACCCAGTCGTCGATAGCCTTGTCGTCCTCTTCGGTGTATTTGATGTCTTCGTGAACCTTCGATGCGTCGTACTCCCCACCAGGTCTAGGAAAGAGAATCAACAAACAGCTGCGTGTCAAGAATGCTAGTTACTGACTTGTGCCATGTCCCCATGTGAATACCAACCGTGAACGCGTTGGGTAGTAACTGCTTGGCCGTCCTAATGTCGATATCCTTCGCGGCGGCCTGAGACGCGGGATGGAAGTGCGGATGGTGGGAGGTCAGCTCCCCACGGAAAGCTAAAGACAAATGAAGGACAGTCAAACAATGTGTTACCAGATGTTTTACCATCCATGCGCCTCGCGATTTCTCTCGTCTTCTTGTAACTCCAGCGAATGGGAGCGAAGTCGGCCTTGTTGTTCATGAAGCCGCTGTCAAAGAAAGGCTCGACATAGGGATTCTGAGACTTGATGTGGATCTTTCCGCGAGAAGCCGGGTACTCGAGGTATTGGAACATTGTGATGTAGTTGCCAGGCGGGAGCAGTGAATGGTCAGCGTACGCTGCATGGCGAGTAAGCTTTCCGAACCCAGGAAATTAGTGTAGAACTTACCTCCAGAAACGATAGATCCGAACCTGTCAATGCCCTCAGCGAGTAACGAGCGGACAGGGAAGCAGGCTTACATGACAGGTTTGTCAGGTTTGTCCTTGAAGTACTTGTTCCAAAGCTCATTGAATTCTGGGCCCATTTCCTTCAGTTCTTCGTCGGTGGGACGAATCTGCGTGACTGTCAAACGACATACAGGGCAGTACCATAAGTTCAAACCTTGAAGCCAGCATCAATGGCGTTAGAAGACAGCCTCGCTTTCTCGGGACTAGTCTCCCACTCTTGGAATAACTAAGTAGCACATGAGAACGTGTATAGTGACGACGTGAACCAAAAACATACCTCTTTCTGAGCTTCCTTATCGCCACGCAGGAAGTTGTCCAACGTGAAGCTTTCGTTAGATACGCGATACACTGTTAGCCATGAGTTCTAAGCGTGGACAAAGAACGAAGCGACTTACGAGAGAGTGTGGTGTAATGGTCCTGATACTCTTCTCTGCGAAGGTGATTTCATCACCTCAAGCTTATCGGCCAAAGAAAGATGAGCTCACCCAACGCCGGGTAGGTCACTGACGACCTTCATATCCAACTTCTGTATAAGGGTCTTGTCACCGACACCGGAGCGTTCCAAGATCTGAGGTGTGCCTAACGTTCCGCTACTCAGAACGACGTACTTCCGGGCTTTGACGATCGTCTCAAGTGTCTTCGCGCCATCAGCACGGTTCCTAGCGGGAACGTACGCCACTCCGACAGCTTTGTTCCCTTCGAAAATAACACGCGATACTCGCGCATTAGTACGGAGGTAAAGGTTCGTTTGGACGTCCATGACGCTGTGAACGTAAGCTGTGGCGGCATCGCTGCGACGACCAGTGTGGCGATTGATGTACTTGGCCCACGGAGGCATGCGAGGTGTCCAGATCTGTGGAAACTATCAACGAAAGAACACGGGGCGGTAAGCGAGTAAGTCACCTTGAATATCGTCTGGTGATCATGCATCAGAAGTCGCATTATACAAAGTTTGTAGGTACATACCGCTGAATGGGATTCCAACGGCATCAGAGGCCCTCAAGAAATCCTGGGCAAGAGGAGAGATGGAGCCCCCATTGCTGATTGCGATGGGACCGTCGTATCCGTGCTTGTCATTGTTCGTTGGCTTCTGGTAGTTCTCTAACTATCGGCAACACTTTAATAAAAGTCAGGTGGAAACTTAGAAGGGCTCACTCTCTTCATAAGCGGCAGGAGGTCTTCAATTTCATGTTAGTATGAACGGAAAACGGACGAAAAATTAACAATCTTACCTTCGGCCTTCCAGCCTTCGGTCTTAAAGTCGTCTAAGAACAGAAATGAAATGCGGCGCGACCCCGGATTGGCGCATACATACCCCAGTCAGAAGCGGAAGCCCTAGTGTACATCTGGAAATTGATGCTGAAAGCGAGATCGTTTCAAGAGGGGCGGGAGGAGTACCTGCTGCCTCCGCCCAAGATATTAGCACAGCTGGCAATGGGGTCAGTCGACAATAGGAAACAAAACAAATAACTTACGGAACAATGCTCTGCCTTCCTCGGAGATGTGGGGACTGCATGGTGTCCGTGTAAAATGTCGCTTTGTCGTTGCTGCGCTGACAGTCAGGTCATGTCAACTGGTGATGGACGTGGCTCACATTCCATCCCGTTGCATGTTCTTGACATAGATGCCAGGACTGCAAAAAACAGTTGAACAAGACAGCAGCAGGGAACGGGGGAAACACAAACCGATAGACCCATGGATCGTCTCGGTTGTTTGCTCCACCTAGACGATAGCGCTCGTGATAAGGGAAGACTGGAAGACGAACGGAAGACGAATGGCATACCTTCGATGAGCATCACCTTGAGGTTAGGGTCGGCGTAAGCAAGACGTCCAGCGACGACACAGCCTAGGGGAACAGGTCGGTCAGGCCCATGAAAACTGGTCTTCATGCATACCCGCAGGCCCACCGCCCGCCACAATGATGTCGACTTCAGCAGGATGACCCATGATATCGCAAGTTAGCTGGGCAGACTTTGAGAGACTACACAGACAGGCCTCTCCCCTATAAATACGCTACTACAGATCCAGTATGGACGAATGAAGATATCCGTTTGAACTAGAACCATCACGAAAGCGCAGAAAGGCGACCGAGGAGCCAGAGATCGAAACGCCGAGGAAGCGACACAAAGGCAGAAGGAACTTGGAAGGATATGATTTGTATACGCTTCACCAAAGAAGTACATCTTGAATCGTAATTTGGAGCACTAGCGAGAATGCTTCGGCCAAACTCGGGATGTTCAAACCTGTTCAAACACGAACAAATTCACCGCGTCGTGCATCATCGATTACAAGATTCCCTTTCTCTGTGCTAATATACACTGTCGGATTGACTGAAGGGGTATTCAAACAGTCCTGAAGGTTCATTCGAAAACTTGTGAAGGAGACCTGGAAAACGGTGCAAAGAAGAGACGGCAAGGACTCGAATCGAGAATGATCCTGAAGGTGGCGTCTACTACTTGCCTTGAAGGAGTATTCAAAAGGTCGTGAAGGGGTAATAAGTGCTGCCAACCGACCATTCTGTTCCAGTTAGTAGTAACAAACTTTTTCGCGTCGAAATCGGATTCGCGAACGCCAACTCTCGACCTCTCGCCACAATCTAGCGCCTTGTCGCTTGTCATAAGATCAGGTACACTTGATTGAAGTAGAATCACGTATTCGACGGTAGGTAAAAAGTACATGGCACACGTTCGGCAGTTCTCGACATATCGTACATACATATTTAATTCAGAAGACTACACGGCACAAGACCGTGGACGTTCAACGCACTTGCTGCGTCGCGGGCTTTCCAGCGGGGACTGGCGCATGCGGGACTGGGGCGTGGGGAGTCTTGACTTTAAGACCCAGCTCCTCTGTAATCAAATCGGCACCCTTCTCACCGACAAGTCTAGAAATTACATTTAGTATGACCACACAGCACGGAGGCGTCGAACGTACAAGGCCGACGAGTAGGTGTTAGTTCCCAAATTGTCAGGGCAGATACTGAGATCCACGACCTTCAAGTTCTGAGTGCCGAAGACGTTCAAGCGAGGATCAACGACGCCACCCTGTTCGCGGGGTTTCATGGCGCAGGTGCCCAAGCTATGCCAGGTGGTCTCAACGTGATCAGCGACCCAGTCGTCAATAGCCTGGTCGTCATCCTGGGTGTACTTGATGTCGTCATGAACTTTGGCGGCGTTGTACTCGTCACCGGGTCTAGGAAGCACGCTAAACGGTATGCATCGTGTCAAGGATACTAGCTACTCACTTGTGCCACGTCCCCATGTGGATGCCGACTGTGAACGCGTTAGGCAACAATTGCTTCGCCGTCCTAATATCAATGTCCTTCGCGGCGGCCGGAGATGCGGGGTGGAAGCGAGGATGGTGAGAGGTCAGCTCTCCACGGAAGGCTGAAGACAAATGAACGACAGTCAAACAATGTTTTACGAAATGCCTTACCATCCATGCGCCTCGCGATTTCTCTCGTCTTCTTGTAACTCCAGCGAATGGGAGCGAAGTCGGCCTTGTTGTTCATGAAGCCGCTGTCAAAGAAAGGCTCGACATAGGGATTCTGAGACTTGATGTGAATCTTTCCGCGAGAAGCCGGGTACTCGAGGTATTGGAACATTGTAATATAGTTGCCAGGCGGGAGCAGTGAATGGTCAGCGTACGCTGCATTGCGAGTAAGTTTGCCATAAGACAGGACGTTAGCGTAGATCTTACCTCCGGAAACGATAGAGCCGAACCTATCGACGTCCTTGAGTAACTGATCAACACATGAAAGCGGTGTAAGGCTTACATGACAGGTTTGTCGGGCTTGTCCTTGAAATACTTGTTCCAAAGCTCGTTGAATTCTGGGCCCATTTCCTTGAGCTCCTCCTCTGTGGGACGAATCTAGGTGACCGTTAAACAACTCCAGGATGAAAGCACACGGGTCCAAACCTTGAAGCCAGCATCAATGGCGTTAGAAGACAACCTCGCCTTCTCGGGACTAGTCTCCCACTCTTGGAATAACTATGGAGTACTACATCAGAACATATGAGGGGAAAGCGTGAACCCAAAGCATACCTCCTTCTGAGCTTCCTTGTCGCCCCGCAGGAAGTTGTCCAACGTGAAGCTCTCGTTAGAGACACGATACACTATTCGGAGTGAGTTCCAAGGCACACTGAACGAAGAAAGCGACTTACGAGAGAGTGTCGTGTAATGGTCCTGATATTGCTCTCTGCGACAATCAGTTAAACAGCTCAAGCGCACCGCACAAGAGAAATAAACTCACCCAACACCCGGCAAGTCACTGACGACCTTCAGATCTAATTTCTGCATGAGCTTCTTGTCACCGACACCGGAGCGTTCCAAGATCTGAGGTGTGCCCAATGTTCCACTACTCAGAACGACATATTTCCTGGCTTTGACGATCGTCTCAAGTGTCTTTGCGCCATCGGCACGGTTCCTGGCAGGAACATATGCCACTCCGACAGCTTTGTTCCCTTCGAAAATAACACGCGATACGCGCGCATTGGTGCGGAGGTAGAGGTTCGTTTGGACGTCCATGACGCTGTGAACGTAAGCTGTGGCGGCATCGCTGCGACGACCAGTGTGGCGATTGATGTACTTGGCCCAGATCTCGGAGGCATGTGAGGTGTCCAGGTCTGTGGAAACTATCAGCGAAAGAACACGGGGCGTTAAGCGAGTAAGTCACCTTGAATATCGTCTGGTGATCATGCATCAGAACTCGCATTATACAAAGTTTGGAGATACATACCGCTGAATGGGATTCCAACGGCATGAGAGGCCCTCAAGAAATCCTGGGCAAGAGGAGAGATGGAGCCCCCATTGCTGATTGCGATGGGACCGTCGTATCCATGCCTGTCATTGTTCGTTGGCTTCTGGTAGTTCTCCAACTATCGGCAACACTTTAATAAAAGTCAGGTGGAAATTTAGAAGGGCTCACTCTCTTCATAAGCGGCAGGAGGTCTTCGATTCCACGTTAGGTTGAACTAACAGCAGGCGAAAAAGGCGCATACCTTCGGCCTTCCAGCCGTCAGTCTTAAAGTCGTCTGAGAATAACAATGAGATGGGTTACATCGCCAACGTGAAGTAGACATACCCCAGTCGGAAGCGGAAGCCCTAGTGTACATCTGGAAATTGATGCTATCACAGGCGATGAGAAGCAGGGACACTGGACGAGACGCAAAAGGCTCACCTGCTGCCTCCGCCCAAGATATTCGCACAGCTGCAAATACAGTCATTGAACTATCAAGAAGCAAGCCAGTCAAATGAACTTACGGAACGATACTCTGCCTGCCACGAAGATGGGAAGATTGCATGGTGTCAGTGTAGAACGTCGCCTTGTCGTTGCTGTGATAACATTTAGCTCAATCGAAAGGCGACGTGAGGGTACACTCACATTCCATCCCTTTGCATGTTCTTGACGTAGATGCCAGGACTACAAGACACGCTTGAAAAGGACAACAGCAAAGGAAAGTAGAAGCACAAACCGGTAGACCCATGGATCATCTCGGTTGTTCGCTCCGCCTAGACAAGAGCGTCAGTTGTCAACCAATGCTGCGAAAGGAATGGCATGCCTTCGATGAGCATCACCTTCAGATTGGGGTCGGCGTAAGCAAGACGTCCAGCGACGACGCAACCTAGTAGGCGAACGGTCGGTCAGGCCCGAGACAGACTAGTCTTCATGCGTACCCGCAGGCCCACCGCCCGCCACGATGATGTCGACTTCTTCAGGATGACCCATGTTATCGCAAGTTAGGTAGGCAGATTCTCAGAAGTGTAGAGGGCTGTTTTTGGCTCTCAAATCCCTCCCCTATAAATACGTTGCTACAGATCTAGCCCCGGAGAGCAAGTGCTAAGAACAACGCGTCAGATGATAGAGCGTGGAGACGTTGTCGAGGGAATGCACACCAAACTGCGAGCCGGTATCATGAGTGAAGACAGCTGAGCGCGGTTAGGGGGCCACTCCGCAGGGCTTTGCAGATCTCTACGGTCAAGTGGACGCGGCGAGATAGGTGAGATTCAATGATGAGTAATGACGTGAGCGTTTCGAAGCGCTTTCAATGGTGGTGGCGTCTGTTCCGGAGATTTAGCATTCGAAGCGATGGTGAGGACTATACTGGGCGTGATGGGAATGACACGTCTAGATAAGAACATGAGAACTCAGAGAAGGTCGACCGAAAGGAAGCCCCAGTCGAGAGGCTGTGTTTCGCGCCCAATCTGGGCGTTTGGTGTGGCCCGACGATAATAGGCTTGGGGTAAGCGGGATGTTGTCTCATGTCTGTCTCGAGACCGATAATGTGAGCATCATCTGATTTGAAGAAGTCGGCGTGGCATAGACTTCATCCTGCGTGTGACTATGGAGGTCAGAAGGTAGGCCGGGAGAGTTCACGACTACGTGAACTGAATATCGAAAACATCAGATGACACGGCGACTGGCGAGACGGTGACGGGGAAGAGTCGCATGATGAACTTCCAATTGGTGTCAATGATAGGCATCTACACTGCCTGGAAATGGTCGGGTTAAAGCGCCAGTCCTTCCTTTTGAAACTGACATTAAAGATGGTCCTCCGAAATTTCGACCTTTTCAATATCCACACCAGGCTTGAACCACCTCTCATCATCTGTGATACGGACGTCGTTTCCGCTCATCATTCTCTTTCTCATTAAACCAGATTCGTCGAAGGTCCAATCCTGTGCACTAGCATGAGAAACGGGATCCCGGCGAACATAAACCGATGTATACCTCAAGACCATAGGTGCGGTACCACTGACCAGATGCATCGGGCTTCTCATTCCATTCATAAAAGAACTAGAGGAACGTGCTTCAGAATCGCATATATACTCGACTTCAACAAGACACAAACTTGAACTGCAATCTTGTTGTCAGCAAACGTAAACAATTCTTTCCTCAAACTGAACGCGATTCAGTCGAAGGACTGACAAGAAGACGCGTGAACAACGCACATGTAATGATGTTCTTTGGCCCACTTGGCCTCCAGAAACTTTTCCACTGCAGGCCTTCCCCTAAGGAACGAGTCCCTGTTACGCCAGACGGTGTCGGGAGTATAGGCCAGGGCGACTTTGGCAGGAGTTCTGGTATTCCACAGGTCCTGAGCAAGCTTAACTTTCTTTATCGCGGTTTCGATCGTGAAAGGTGGTCGCAAAGACATGTTGTCTGAGGTCAATGGCGCTGGGTTTTGACGTATTTAAAGGACCGCCGACGTCGTAAGGCCGGTCCTCTCCGATGAGTCGTCACGGGAATACCTTAGTGAACAGACCACCGTCTGAGCCCGGTTGGAAGCATTGGTCATCGTTGAGCCATCTGCAGGCGTTGTTGGTCGAAGAAGAGAACTAGAAGTTAGCCCAATTTGGCAGTCAACGCCGATCATCCATTTGTTTACGCCACGTGAACACGCCGAGTGCACGCTGCAAAACACATCCGAAGGATTAGAGACGGAAAGCCCCTTCGAATTTCTTCGAACATGAACTCCAAGTGGACTATACTTGTTATCCACGTTCTTGAAACTTAGACTATTTTGATCGCCTTTGAAATGATACTCCAATTCTGGTGTGACCTGGTGCTGACAACTGACTTAGCCTGTTACGGTAGAGGCGCTTTACTGGGTCTGTAACTACTTAATGAGAGACCAAGCGCTCTCAAGGGCCACTCTACTCCGGTTGCGAACTGCCCCGATGCAAAAATAGCCTGGCATGCGCGTCCAGTGCATGTTTTCACTGTAGGAAAGGTTGGGCTGAATGGTTTCATCTCATGTGGATCCGACTCCATGCTGTTACTGCTCACATAAATCTCAATCTAGCTCTTTCTGTCTGCTCGATTTCTGAATGTCTAACTCACTGCTCAGACTCTTGTTCAGGTCTGACTTTCAAACAGACTCCAGAGACTCGAGCACAGGGAGGCTCAAGTCGAGGGGTATAAAGACCGACCTACCGTGCGATTTGGAAGCGGGAAGTATCCACCACGACCGTCATCACCGTCTAGAGGCACAGCATTTGCTTCCGCAGCAACACTTGGCATCAAGCCAGGCAGGTCGTTGCGATACACCTCTTCTGTTGACTCCCACCACGTCTGCTGCGTCTGCTTTTCTTTCTTCCTTCGCCTTATAAAGTCGCAGCCCCAATTGCTGGCAATTTTCATTCCACTTACACTTAACGATGTCAACGAAACCCACCGTTTCTCAGCCCACAACTACCGCCATGGACGTATACCACTTTGAAGACGAAAAGCAGGTTTTCCGGCTATGTTGCTGGGTGTCCAAAGAAGGAAGGAAGAGAGAGAAGAGGGAGAGTTCAAGCCCAGGACCCGCCACATAGTGTGAACTTAGTCAAATGTACACTCTAGATGGTTGCTTGAAGTCCCGGACTTGCTTTTCTCTTCTTATTACTTTGAGTGAAATTTTCCGGCGCCTGCGGCGCGCAACAACTAAGTAAAGTCTCAAAAAGTTACTATAGGTCCTCACAACGCCACCATGGGGAGCTGTAAAGACCGGTTACTTATATATTTAGACATAGTGCATCATGGCACTCAAAACTTGTCGGTGTCTGCCTGCAACACCAATTTTTTCTCCTGCCTGATGGCGGCGGGTGCTCCAGAAACGACAATTCACACTCATGTTGTTTTGACCGTTTCAGTTAAGGGTACGGTACCCACGGCAGGAATGAAGAATTCTTGCAGTGTGTCGCGGCGGGGCATACACGAGCCGTGGCACGGTAGACGCGCGCGCCGCGAAGAGAGCAAGGTCACGTGGGAATGTTATCTGCCATGCCCTTATTTGGTATGGCAGATAACATTTGGGTGAATTCTGGCAGTATCGGGGCTCTAAGAATGCCAAAAAATTCAGAGTAGGAACTTTCACATTGTTTCAAGAGAATACATGAAGCTAAGGTAGGTAAGCCCCCGCGAGGGAGCATTAAATACCAGTTGAAGCCGCAATGGCAGATAACATGGCAGATAACATAGGGGTGGGAACCCAGCAGCATGGCCGGTTAGCCGAAAAGCATGCTGTGCATCAGCACAATCATGCATGTTCGTCGTGCGAGCTCGAGGCCAATTCGCCGTGCCACGCCAGATGCCATGCAACCCGCATGCTACGATTTCTCATTCCCATTCTGGTCGTCTTCTTGGGTTTGCTCGCCCTGCTAGGACTATCCTGTTACGTTCGCTTTGATCCTTTTGGTTTCACGGATGGCAGGGCGATATTTTCCCGTGCGGTGGATGATGGAACAAACAGTGGTAATTCTTTTACTGACAATAAATGTATGTGATTTCGTTGCTGTTCTACTTAATCCAGAGCTCAAATTCCTTTCAGTATACCTCATTGTCATCTTTGTTGGCCTGTTCGTGGTTCTAATACTAGGCATTTGCCTGAGTGCATGGTGTTGTAAAGGTTGGTCACTGGGCCACCGTTCTAGGCCATAAAGTCTGATGAGCGTACTTCTAGGCGCCTTCTCCAACCCGCTATGTTGCCCCTGTTATACCTGCGCGTGCTTAGGCGGGTTAGGTACTGTTCTTCCGATTTTCTGATTTCATCCATTCTCATGAAAGTCTGTAGCATGTCTCGAGTGTATTGGATGTGGGCTGTGCGCCGAAGGTGTCGAACAGTTCTAGTGGTTTGTGTGTATTAGATGGACTCTTCTTCTTGGACTGTACGCCTCTTGTAGCGATATGATTACGGACTTTTATGATTGTACTCGAACTTGTTGATGTGTGGCGCAAGGTGTGGCGTCAATTAAAATTCCCGATCACACTGATCGGATGGGATCGTGGAATGCGACGCACTTGATAACACTCTAAGTATTGCTTCGAAACTTTCCAAACCCCTTCTTCGTTTCAGCGGGTCGAGATTATCCATGTAACGCCAAACTTACACCCTCAGCGCTCCCTGGCAGTCTCAGTTCTCCTCGATCACCGTATTCTTTCCCGTTCTTGCTATATCTTTGAAACCAGGAGAAAAAGTAAATTTCTTAATTCAAATTCGCTAGAAAAGACATAGTTTTGGAGGTTAGTGTCATTTTTCCCAGTTGACGCATAAAGCTTCCGTCGGAAGTGTGGGGTAAACCTGGAGAGCCGTGTTCTCCGAAG
>QLPD01001008.1:0-19398 GCA_003314085.1 Hymenopellis raphanipes | reverse complement strand
AGCATTTTATGGTCTCTAATAAGGATACTGGTACTCAATAAATTTCCCCAGTCGGCCCTAGAACGATGCGTATTTCGCCGCACCTCCGACAATGATTTCTAACGGGTAGTAATCATATCAAATTCACCGTGGACGAGTACCTCAGTTGGTACCATCCCATAATCATGGCCTGTCTGAAGATGTTTTTGACTCCCCGTGGTGGGTGGATTCGCTTGTCGCCTACTTCTGCCTGGTTTCTTGTGGCCGAAGGCGCTGGACAGCTATGCTTTTACTTGATGACAAAAAATCTGAGCGAGGAATCATGATGGTAAGGATATGAAAAAGGTAAATATCGGACCCGATACTACAAAGAAGGAGAACTCCAACGTACACTACTGCACAGCCGTGTACCTCAGCTGGTACGCGTGCATGTGTGGGCAAGCAGAGACTTTTTGATTCCCCTCGCCAGCAGGCTGTATTCTCAAATGATCTAGCAAGTTGTCCTTGATTTTGTACTCCTAACAAGGCAAGCAGTCATGTATAGAAGTTTATCGTGGTGTGGTTAAACGTGGACGTGTATCGAAGCGAGTACACGTCTTGTAACTAAGGCCCTGTTCGGTAACGTCGAGAATATTTTCGATGTCTCGAATCCACATGTAGAATCCACAAAACCTCGAAAATCATTCCCGGCACAATTGTTTCCGAATTCCGGTACCTTGCGTGACCATGTGTGACCCCAGCGCTGTGGTCATCTTGACGCGAACTTTTGACCACAACCCACTTCGGGCCACTTGATGAGGCGGAGAAGAGCAAGACGGCGAAGGCGATACAGCATTTCGACAGTCCTTATGGAGGTTTTGGCGGGGGCAGGAACTGGCAGGACATGCAAGCGTTACATTACAGCGTCTTCGGAAATCCTTGACACTGCGTCATTTTTTTGATCCCATCAAAAAATAATTCCCAAAACGGTCAAGTAGGCTTCTCCTGGTCGTTTTGAGGCGTTCGTGTAGCTAAATAGTCCCGGATAATAAGGAAAATGTCTTGTGAAAGTGTCAGTTGTGGCTGAGAGGGTTGCCGCCTCGACGGGGGTTGCTGAAGGTGTGGTTGCGACAACAAACTGGGGTTCACGCAGCGTATGCCCACGACAGGGTCCCCAACTGCATGGGGCTCCACATTCTCATACATTCTCGTTTAACAAGTGCCTACAGATGCTCTGTGAACCCCTTGGGGTGTCAGGATAACCATCAGCAGGCCGTAGACGACAACGCCTGGTTGGGATTTCCATTTTGGGTGGTTTATTTATTTTAATTTCAGGGCGATCGAAAATGACGCAGTGTCAAGGATTTCCGAAGACGCTGTAACGTAACACTTTCGGATCTATCCGGATATCGGCCCATTTAGCCGTGATTGTCATTTTCGAGGTTTTGTCGATTCTACGTTTGCTTTCGACACGTCGAAAATATTCTCGACGTTGCCGAACAGGGCCTAAAGCTGATGGACTTGACATGATTGCTATTGGCTTCGACGTTCGCAGGGGAAAAATAAGCAAGACTCCAGTGTGATGGCAGTCGCTTCCCAACTACGATACGTGTTCACGTCAAAGCTGGTATGCTCACAGGACGGCGACATTCGTATGCTCTTTTTCTCTTTCGACCGTCAACCCGACGTTTGAACGCGACTGGACTTGAGGGATGACCGGTGACCATGGAAGGGAGCCGACTGGCTGGCAAGACTTGAATTCCACGATGGATGCGAGTTGGTTCTCAGCTGAAGCAAACGCTCCCAAGGCAAAAAATTTGATTGTTCCGGACTAGGAATCGCAGCAACTTGCCAGCTGTGGTATGTGTCCACGTCCGTCTTGCATTCAATTGACTCACAAGCAGTCTAGTGAGCTTTTGATTAGTTCTTTCAACTGCTATAGCTTTGGACCTTGACAACAACGCTGGGACATACCGCAACCACCCTACCCTCATGCTACTACCGTGTACTCTTATTATGCGAATCCCGGAGAGCGTGTATCGTTCATCGGATACCGAAAATGCTGGCGCGAAATTGAATGGATGTTGGCCTGCGCGCCCTCGAGAGGAAGTGGACACTAGAGGTTTTCTCAACCGCCGCACGTCAGATGCTTATGGCAAACTCCTGAGTCAAACTTCACAAGTTCTTCTGAATCAAACACGACCGCTTCTTCGCCTTGCAGATCTGGTCTCCAAGACTAAGCATCTAGTATGTCTTTTGCCGTTGCTGCTTCATACCTTTCCAAGCCGGTATCGTTCATCGAATACATGCTCATTGATTAGGTTGCTCCCAGGAGTCAGTCTTTTTCAATATTTACGCATGTGGCCGCTCGTGCACCTCATGACGTCTGTTCTTTTCATTATTTCATCTCAGTCTAGTTTAACGGCTAGCTAAGGTTTGTGAGGCACAAGCAGACAGCTTCTTTTTTCCCTTTTCTTGCGGAAACTCCGCTGATAGACCACTAGTGGCCCGGAACTTCGTGAAAATATATGATACGCCCAGCGATGTATTGATGCAGACGCTTACCCACTACGATACATGTCCACATCGAAGCTGATTGCTTTAGGTGATGTACACAGATAGGCACATGGGCTCTTTCTCTCTCTTTCGACCATCAACCGGATGTTTCAATGGACTGGACTCGACAGATAACCATGGAAGATAGCGGACTTCCTCGCAATATTTGAAGTCGCACCAATGTGCGAGTCAGTTCTCAGCGGCTGAAGTGACTGTGGCTATGAAGGCAAAACAAATTCAATCATTGGCAACTTACCAACTACGGTACCCATCCACATCATTTTTGCATTCAACTGTGTTGTAAGTAGTTTGTAAGGCTTCTCTTTGACGTGTCCTACCCGGTCTAAGATCATAGATGGCGAATCGAAGACAACCGCAGAGATTTGACACTGTTCTTCTTGCATCGGCGTCTTAGGAGCGGGCTCTTGGATCTCTCGTGACTCGGATGGGCCTGCTTGCCTATAGTTCCTCCGGTCGAAGCAAAATGGAGATTATGAATGTGAGGCAGACACTTACGAGCTGCGGTACAGGTCCATGTTCTCCCGTTCGAATCAAAGTATGCAGTCAGCTGTGTTCCTTCAATATCAGGAGCAAAAATGAGATACGAGACGCGAGTTTAACAACTTCTTGGGAAAAAAAGCTTTTTATGCATTCCATACAGCGGCGCATCGACAGAGCTACACGTCCGCTGTGAGTTGGGTAGTGCCAGGCATGGAATGACTGTCCTTTCCAAGGTCATCAGAACTGCTACAAAATAAACTTTTGGGCACAACCCAGTGAATGCTTAGCAGCTATGCTATTACGCATCCGTATGATGCAGGAGGCTGTAACTCGTCACTGGGGTAAGCCAAGCCGCATAGACTGCGCGCGCACGAGGAGGATGCGTAGGGTAGAATATGATGTGCATGAAGGAATGAAGCCGCTTCTCAGTGAAGTATGTTCCAAAGTTGGCGTTGGCAGCCGCTACTCCGAAGTAAGCCTGGCCCAACGAAAAAGACAATGAAGAGGACGTGTCGAGAAATGTATTCGAACGGTTTTCCGCTAGGTTACGCGTCGCTTGATTGATCATCAGAACGAAGTAACGTGACACAGCTGCCGCCACCCTTCCTTCCTTCCCGCCATCTCGACCCCGAAAACAGAACTGAGAATGGACGCGCGCGCAGGTATTTCTGCTATACTGCAACTTTTCGCTGGCTAGCGATTCCAAGAGCGATCAATATGCGGACCAGATCTGAAGGCTGTTGAAGATGAGATCCAAAAATTTGAACTGGAAAGGAGGTATCGTAGACGCTTTCCAACTGCGAGACGCGTCCACGTCTTTTCTGATGACTTGACATTTGGGAAGACATGGTTAGTAGGAGTATGGCTGACATACTACGAGTTCTTTGCCGTCACTATGTATGTTACCTCCATCCAAGTCGTACTCTTACCGTTTACGCTTAATCTGTTCCGGTACAGTTCTAAAAACTTAAAATTTGTAGCACCATCAACCATGAACATTTATCCACTGAGACACGTGTCCACGACGAATTGAAGGGAGACAATGTAGTTTTTGCAACCGAGGTTAGTGTTGCATGATGGCACAGCAGGACTCATACACGCGAAATGTACACTGTCTTCCCGGCGAATACCTTCCTCATCGATCTTTCCGGGCACCTCCAAACCTCTTCCTCGATTCGGCGGTGGTCTCCTGCATTTCAGTCTCAGTGCGCTTGCACCCTACCAGTCTCCAGTCTCTCATTATCCATACGCCTTCCTTATCTCTCATTTCCTTGAGGTGGGGAGGAGTGTGACCTACGGCTTGTCGTTGTCCCGGCGTCAGGACATGCGCTCTTACCAAAAGTCCGCCCTCCGAGTTGACAGTGCTACACACCCGTTTACAATTATCGCCCTCATCAACCACTGCTTGTGCCTCTGCCTCTTCTTTCCTGTATCTGAACTTGACAATCGAATTCTTCCGCATTGTCGTAATGTCCATGTCATCCTCACCTCGCAGAATAGAGGAGCGGCAAATACTGACCCGCGTGGAGGAGATGCACAGGGAGGTCGAAGAGCTGTTGGCAGGGTCCGATGGCTTCAATACACTTAGAATGACTTTCATCCACCTCGGCTTAGCCTAACGGTTATCTGGCGGGGGTTTGCCATTTTGTAGAGGCTAAATCTCTAAAAATCTTTTGTGCAGGCCTGAGATTTGAATTGCGAGGCCAATCAGGCGTTCGCGAGATCAACGTGAGATAAAAACACATGGTTGTAAATTTCCATTACCATGTATCGACACTTACCAGCTAAGATATGTGTCCACGTCGAAACTGCATTACCGACCTGTGGCGTTGGGCATAGAGACCTCAACGAGTCAACGGATCACACGGGTTTACCCATACTCGATCCGCTCGGGCATCTCGGAGATCCGATCCGTTTGATCCGTGGACTCGTGGCGGGTCAGATCACACTTGGATCGCGGATCAGGCTCTGGAGGCACGAGTACTCGTCGCGAGTACTCGTGTTGACTCGTGAATATTTATGTATATATTTTAGCTCAATTTACAAATTTTTACGAAGTGGAACGGGCCCTTACATGGCCCAAACGAACCATCCGCGTGAATTTCTCAGTGATTCTCACGGTTCGGCTAACGCCGAGAGGCCGCGTCAGCGCACGATCTCGCATGATCAGGTCCATTCTCTCTCTTCCTCCCATCACCACCAGTACCCAGTGAGTGACGGCCGTCGCCACTGCCTCTCTGACGATTGTCAGGAGGCCTCTGGGGTGTATCTTTGGCTCTGGCTTCCGTGCTGGGCTTGCTGCTGCTGTCTACGTGACAGCAGCAGAGGCGGACGACTTCCAACAACGGCGCTGATGGACGACGACGGATACCACTCTCGGATGCCAACGACGACGGAGATGGGGTCACGATGAGGATGGGGCGACGATGAGGATAGGGTGACGACGACGGATGGGGCGAGGTTGACGCGTTGGCGCGGTGACGCGGCGAGTGCGCTGATGGATGCAACGACCACGACCACGACCACCACCCACACCACCACTACCACTACCACCACCACCATCACCATCTCCACCCACACCATCACCATCTCCACTCCCACTCCCACCTCCACACCACCACCATGACCTCCTCCCTCTGTCATCACCACCCTCAGTCTGCATCATGCACGACTGAATGTCCCCGTGCCATTGCCCGGGGATACTCATCGGGCATGAATGGATTGGGTGCGTGTAGTACTCGAGTTTACTCAAGTACTCGACTTGCTCGGCGATCTCGGCGATCCGACTCGTCTTGATCCGTAATCCGTGGCGGGTCGGATCAGATAAGGATCGCGGATCGGCAGTTTGGGCCACGAGTACTCGTGTGATGGATCGCGGATCTGACCCGGGTTTGAGTCGTTGAGGTCTCTAAAAACAATTGAGATTGCATATCATTTCATTGTGGGCATTTACTTGCTGCGGTACTACACCACCTGTGTTTAGGATTATAAAATGCTGGGCTGAGACAACTCGCCTTTCATGCGTGGTACGGGCTACTACACTGGCAGCGCGAATCGAGTAGCAAGGCTGGTGGCCTGCGAGAATTCAAAAATATACCCTTGGGTATCGATTTATTGTGTACAGTACCAGCTGAGGTACCTGTCCACTGCAACTTGGTGTGTTATTACTGTCTAGTGGTCAGTTACGTTGTTGGATACCACTGGATGTGGTTTAGGCACAGTGTGCCTGTGGGATGGAACTCCTTGAGCGTCGACAAAGAGTTACGATCTGAGCGTCTGGCAGGTCTGCCGCACATCTCTTAATTGAAAGTCTGTCAAAGCCTGATACAAAAGGAGGGTGGGAGGGGATACCGAGGCACATCCTTGAATCTTGGCCAATATTATCACTTACTCTCGGATCGTTGTATTGCCCAGCTTAAAAAATTCAGCAAACTACCCGGAATGTGGACGCTTGACCGCCTGCTCGTGAGTATGGCGAAAGTGGTGAACAGGCTTCTACAACAGAATGACGTGGCACGCTCCAGAGTGTCCATTCAAGAAGTTACAGATACATGAATAAGACGGGATATCGTAAAGCAAAAGTGTAAGGATCAGAAATGCGGTATAGACGATGCCACTGAACAGTTCGGCAAGCAGAAAATGGAAGATCTCGTAGCGTAGCGAACGAAAGAGTAATAAGAGACAACCGAGTAATGATACGGAGAAAAGGTATGAACAAGTGAGAGCGCGTGATTGCCGTGATTCGCAGAAGAGATCGAGAAGGAAGCCTACCAGCCAGCAGACTCATATCGCAGAGCAGGGAGGCCGGCCACCATCAGCGCAGACGTCCGCCAAAGACTCTCTATGACAGGCGGAAACGTACTACTCCATGCGAGACAATGTAAGCCGCTCAATAAGACGATGAAGGCGCGTCCGGTGTATGCTACCATCTGCGTCGTTCCGGGGATCATCGCTGCGATGTAACCTAAGCATACCAGGGAGACGCGCAGAGCCGGAGAGATCTCCTTTGGCAGCGAAATTCGTGAATGAAGATATAGCACGACTGAAGAACTTCGACAAAAGTTTGAGAAAGGGGCCGATGGTGCTCGCCGCCATCGAATAAGTCGATGATGATGCGGATAGCGTAGGCGCAAAACTATCGCCATCCTAAGGACGATGATTCTAGGACCGAACGGAGCGTGAGGTTATCGTGGTACTTACTGGGTCTGCCATCGCTCGAGAGGGGGGCCTAAAGAACGCGGCGACGCGAGGATGCGGAGCGCTTTGTACACGCAGAAATGTATATCGTCGGAAGTGTGAAGAATGAAATCGGCTTTGTCTGGTGAGTTGAACGGGACAGGCGCAAGCCACGAGGGATCCGTTACGGCGTGCTTGACGTCTTCCATAGGAGTAGAGGTGAAAGTCACGATTAGACTGATGTTGTAAAGCTCCGTGACTGGGTGTAAACATAGCATAAAGGGAGGGGTGTCTGGGTATACATCCTCGTCAGCACCTATTTCAACGATGGTGGGCAGGAAGACACACAAGAATTCATCATTTCGCAAGGATAGCTCGCTGGTCGTTCCATTTGTATTGCTGGTGTTGCAAGGGCAAGGTCCTCCTTTTAGACGTATCGTATGAAGGCCAAACACACGGCCAAAACCTCCCAGCGCGGAGCGCCATCCTCGACTACGAGCGCAGCATTTCCACGAACGACTTGACGAAGTCCAAACGCGCTTGTATGGCACCCACGTCCGTATCCAGTCAAGCCAGCAGACGATCGGGCAACCTGCGAGGATGATATGTTCTGTAAACAATGTGAGTCTTATAAAGGCTACGAGTGAGGAGGCGCCTTGCCTCGGTAGTATCTTGGACGCGACAAAAGGTCGCTACATAACTCGTCGTTGAGCGCTGAGCCATTGGCATTGATGGTCGTGGTACCGGTTCAAGGAGGCGATCGGTTTCCTTTTCCAGGGTTACCACGACCCTCCATGTTCTCTGCCTACAAAAGCGCGCCGTCCTCTCTCATCACTCGCGGATAGGCTATCACATCTCGTTCGCTGTCAAGGCCTACCAACGGGGTACCACAAGGACGTCCGAGGCCGTCTTTCCAAGCCATGGGATACCGCCAATATTATCGATATCGGCGGACAACCTACGCCCTGGTCTCGTCGCTTCCATCGGCCAGCCGCAAGATGCAGTTCTGGGTGAATTTCTGCAGGCGCGTCTCTTGGGTCATTGTCTCCCCTGTCCATCACGGTGTCGACATACGCCAAGGCGGACAACATCCGCCCCGGTCTCATCGCTCACATCAGCCACAAAATGCCGTTCTTTCTGGTTGGATTTCTACCAATGTAGAAGCTAACGTGCGGGCTTTCGGATCATTGCTGCTTGACATCGTCGCCCGCCTTGCTACAGCGTTTGGATTGCTTGGGTTTAATTCAAGGTTTAATGCGACATTCTTGAAATTAGCAGACGCGTTGCGGGTACGTGGGTATATCCTTTCTGCGCGATTCCTGACGCACAGTCATCCCAGTGACCAATCCTATACATCTTGGCGAGAAACAACGAAAGTATCACCAAGCTACGTCAAGATTTTCGATCCCGACCTGTTGCCTGAACACCGAACTGGTACATCTTCGATAGGCGTGAAGTCGTCGTCCCATGCGTCCTTCAACACCTTGGAGAGCTTGACCCGTTCATCCTGCCACAGGTCGAGATCGTTCCGTGACCCGCACTGCGGTGTACGTGTACCGTTCATGCACTCCCTGTGCATGGAAACGGTGTCAATCCTGCAGGATTGCACACTGGGGCCACATCAGGTGATCGTGTCTTCTCGTTGACACGATCGCACCATCTATCACCACCCACAGCCTCGCACTCACACAGCCTTCAGATGAGTCTAGAAGGCCTTCTTCTCCCATTCCTCATAGTTTTCCCTCGACATATTCATTAGTTACCATGGTATATCACTCTACGCACGTTTCACACTTATCTCTGACTCAGTAGCCTCATCATTTAGCCTATCATTCAGGAGGTTTCGTACAGTATATAAGCTACTGTACTCAACCTATGTTCCTTAGTTAGCACCCCAACAAGACTCTCATCTTCTTTCTCTGTCTTGAGTGTTCTCTCACTCTTCTCTCTCTTGATCTCTCTCACTCTGAGTTGATCATTTGCACTCTGTGTTTATCATTAGTGGTGGTCCCAAGTTCTGATTGTTCTTGTGACCAGGTACGGACTTAGGTATACATACGTCTTCCTGTTGAAATCATCTCTCTCAAGTTCATCAGGAAAAACCTAAATTGCCCAATTAGTGCTATTTATGTGTAATCGAGCAGTGGCCAGTAATTTATGACATTTTAGACATACTCTTGAAGCAGATAGCACTAGAATAGCATGGGAGAAATGAATATTCAATTATTCACCAACTGCCCTAAGACTTTACACATACTGCTACAACTCCTGACTTCGAGCCTCAGCCTCACCCTCCGTCACCGTCACTGCCACCGCTACGGTCACCACTTCTGCGGGCATCTGAGCCATGGACCGCGCCCGTAACCGCAGCATGTACCCACCCATACACTCAGTCGCGAACCCGCCGTGTTATAGGTAGTAGTACCCGCCAAAACACACCCAAAATCCATTCATGCCCGACGAGCATCCCCGGGCAATGGCACGGGGACACTCAGCCGTGCATGAGCAAGGACTGAGGGTGGCGATGGACGAAGTGGAAGAGATAATGATGGTCATGATGAGGGTAGTGTGGAAAGTGGTGATGGAGGAGGAGGAGGAGATGGTGGTGGTCGGGTCCAGATCATTGGCGCAGTCGTCGTCGCCATTCTCGACGTGTTGGACATGGCGCCGTTGTCCTCGTCATTCAGGTGTTGTCGTCCTCGCTCATGTCGGTCGTTGGTGTCGTCCGCCATCCTGAAGACAACAGCCAGCTCGGCACAAATCCAGAGCCAGGAACACACCCCACCACGCTGCCAGACAATCGTCGCAGCAGCAGGAGCGACAATCGTCGCAGCACGACAGTCGTCGCTGCTGGGGTGTCATTCACAAACCGTCACGAATGTGACGAGTAGTTTTGTGTCTGGCAAGCTAAAATGTCCGCTAAATGATTATCAATCCTAGCACCGTCAGCAATATTTGCACCTATTTACTCTTCGCGATCAGTTCCTTCCGCTCATTCCGGACTCCTCGCCGAGGTCCATCTCTTCGGCTTCCATGGAAGACGCCAGATTGGTTCGTTGAAGGACGTCGCGTTGCCGCCGCAGGATGGCCCGACTTCTGTCAAATGTGCTCCATTGTGGATTCAGAACGACCGTGATGCGCTGACAGTGACTGTTTCTGTGAACGGGGCACAAAACGCGTCGCCGCGCGATCCTGGTACACGGAGGCTACGGCAGAAAGCTGGCGTTCTAATTGGCATCTTTATACATCCTTGTTTGTACCATATTGCCACGAAAAGAGCCTACCAGTTCATGCTCGATGATTTCCTTCATGGTGTTGCAACCGTACTGAAGGCTTGACGCGGAACGGTTTGTGAATCGCCGCCTCGCCGGCCTTACCCGCGTCATTTTTGTGGTTGGAGGTAAAGAGAGACAGAGGCTTACGTGGCCGACTCGGTTATGGAACCGGTCCGAGGCACATGGTCCGTGCGTGACCACGGAATCGATCATGTGCCCTTCAGTTTGCATTTTTCCTAAGTCATTTGCTTCCCTCTTACTACCATCCTCCACCAACATTCCTCCTGTGAAATCGGCTTGCGGAACTCTCCACCACTCGTCTCTAGGCATGTCGACTTGACCCGGCTGCACGGCAACACTGCGGCTATCCAACAATGGAGCGAGCAGACTGCTTCAGCGCCGAACTAAGGTACCGCGGGCCAGCGAGTCCAATATGATGATACCCACGACGGCACCCCAATGAGGCAACGGTTGGATTTTTTTGGGGGCTGGATGGCGTGGCGGACGCATCCAGCTCAACAGGGTACGTACTGTTACATTGTTCACCTTTTCCTTATTAACTTTTCTGTATCTAGGGCTCTCACCATGCTCTGGTCTTCCCCACTCGCGACTTCGCCGACCTGGTATTTGCAACGATGGCTTACGACAGCCGCAAGGACGACCTTTACGTGTTCTGCTCTCTCGACGAGCAACGCGGACACGTAGGCCTCCCGATGAACAGCAGGACTTCAAGATGACGACGACGGGCTTCAAGAGGCTCTATAGCCCCCGCGCCGTCGTGTTCGTGATTTTCAACGAGGCGAGAGAAGTTTTCCTTTGGGCTGGAAGGCGTCCGCGACGCCTTCCAGCCAAGAAGGTATGTATTTTTTCATTGTTTATTGTCTGTTCTCTAAGATTTTACTTGTGCTCCCTCTCCATTCTCTTTTGTTGCCGCGGTGCTTCCCGCTGATCAAACGCACCGCGTAGGCCTCCCAATAAGAGCCGCATCCGTTTTGAATGACGATAACAAGCAGGACGACCGAGGGAGACGAGCAGGATGACGATGACGCCTGGTATGGTGATGACACGGTGAGACCATTGACTGGATGACATGGTGACGCCGCTGACTGACTTGCTCTGATCAGTGTCGAGTGCGGCCTAGTTCTAGTCCTTTCGAGTAAGTTGTCCTTCTACCGTCATAGCGATTTCTCACTAAGCACGTTCGTCGCAGCCTCCATCATTCACTCGGCTTCAGTTGACTCTTTGAGGTAAGTTGTTTCCTTGATACTTGTAATCTGTTACTCGCCAGAATTCGATTGTAGCACGCAGACGTACTTGAAAATGAGACGGTAAGCATTTAGCCCGTTCTTCTTCAGACGGGGTCTTACCGATTTGACAGCATTCTTCGGACGACGGCTCTTGACTCGTCTTCGCGGGGCCTTGCGACGACACCCGATATCCACGATGATGCCTCAACCACGACACCCATCGTAACCCCACTACGACTCCACGATGACGCCAGCGCCAGTACAACACCTCGACGACGCTAGCCCGGACAGCGCGACAATACAGCGAACGCCGCCATCAACACCCAGCAAAACACCACAACTTCATCGGTCCATGGACAACCGCGACAAGTACTACGAGAAGTCGCCGTCAGAATATACGGAGGCGGTCGTTCCAGCAAACAAGACCGGGACAACTGCAAGTATAGTCGGACCCGACAACGGCTAGCCTGCAAGGCCCACAAGGTGCACGTATGGCCGTTCGGTGCGTTTCTGAATGGCTCTGGTCTCCATTTTCTGACATCTCGTAGAGCCAGACATACTTTTCGCTCCCTGTCGCAGTCGGCCCGTCGTCGATTATCTATTAAACTGTCGTACTCTACCATTATCTAATATGTACACATGCTGTAGCTTGCTTTGGTACCTGCTGCTCGGAATGCTATTGTCATTTGTTCTGTCTTCATATTGTGTGATAACAAAGTCTAATTGGAGTCTAAGTAACCACTAATTGACGAGTAACTTTGGTATAACTTGTGTATAATATGTGTCTAAATTCGTCTAATGTGGCAAGGAGGAAGGCCATAAGTGTACTATTTATGAATAAGTGCTGAAACTGCTATTTTAGACCATTTTAGAGACTATTTACCACTACTTAGAGATAATCTGGCAATATAGGTTTTTCCTGATGTTGATATTAACAGCAGACACCTTCTCCTCTCCAGACGCACTTTCTCAGCACCGTGCCTGTCGGCGGTGATGCTTCTTAGAGTGCAGGAAAAGCTTGTCCTTTAGATACCGCTCCCGGAATTGCCGTCCAATTTGGTTCCCTTCCACTACGAGACTGATACATACATCGCCGTACTTTCTCTCTTATATGTGACTGGCCACCTTCTTTGACTTTGGCTCTTCTTCATTGCGGAATGTGTTGCTCAGGGCGCTCGAATCGAATGAATGTACTTACTCTGAACTGGCATTTATCATTCTTCTTCATCTCATCCATGGTACAGCTTTCTCTGAGCCGACACTTGTTCTGAGGGTACGGCGAACCATGTACATCAGACTGAACCCTTCCTCGCTCCCCTCCCATTCAGGGTGATTCTTCGATTCTACTCCTTCTCTTATATATGGGTCAATGTTGCCAAGTGTGTATGGTCCATCGGCTACTGCTCACTTATCCGACAGATTTGTTCAAACATTTTTTGTAATTACCCTTTCGACTTCGTTTCAGTTTAGGCCCCACAGATTACTCTCAACGACATTCAAATGTCACTCGACCTTCTGAGCGAGTCGAACCCCGGAAGAAAGCTGACTCTCTGAGCAGATTTGGATTCACGCCATGATAATGTGCGTGGGTTTCGAAGCAGAAGCTACCCAGGCAAAAATACACTGTCCGGAATCTATTTTCCAAATTGTAGCAATTTACAAGCAGTCTGTTGAGCTTCTGTTTTGTTCTTTTGACATATCCAGCCCAGTCGAACGAAGACGCTCGAGTGTTTAACATTCAACATCGCTACTGAGATGCAAAAACGAAGGATTACATCAACTACAGCTTCATCAAGCGGACACTTAGCAGTTACGCTATCGTGCGTTCATGGGTCGTATTGGCGTGGGCAAAGTCTTCGTACTCAGCGGCCCAAAGGATTTCATCATTGAACGTCTTCCTCAACGGCGTGAAGTTTGCTGTCGTTTCTCAGCCGTCGTCACATCCAGCAAACCGCGCCGTGTTCAATCCATGTATGTCCACTGCAAAGTTCTACTCTGGAAGACTGATCATTGCATAAAATGAAGAAAAAAAAAATCCCAAATGCAAATTTGTCAATAGATGGATGCCTACCGGCTCGAAATCAGATAAGTGTCCATGACTTGGTGTTTATCGAGGCGCTGAAGAACCATGCAACTCGCACGAGCAGCACAATACTGTAGGACTCCTCCCTGTAATACTCGAGAGGGCTGTTTCTCTTTTTATCTCTACTGACGAGCATACCAATAATGAGGCTGAGCCGTCGTCGTCGTCTGTGGACAAGGCAAAGGGCGTCTCAACCCCGAGGCCAAACCATTCATTCCTAGTGGACAGGTTGATGGTGCCTCCGGTGCATTGGATCTGTTTCCATATTATCTGGTTTATCGGCTCGAGGGACGAGCGGGAGTAGACAACCATGATGGATGGAGGAAGAGGCATAAGGTGAAGTGTGGCGGAGGGAGGGTAAGAAGAGGGTTTCAGCTGTTCACATTTCTGCTGTAACAGCGAATCGTGGGTGTCGAAGTTGCTACTTTGATGTGACAGTTGCCTAACGGTCAAATGTGAAGAAGAAAAACATGAGAACATCCTGTCTGCAGAATGGAACACTTTTCTGGAGAGATACACGTCCTTATACATATTAGAACATGCTAGGACTCCTTCTTCTGATGGCCCTTCAGTCCTTGGAAGCAGACGATGGGCATGCATTAGTCTGTTGGTTTGATCGGGGCTCGTACCGTGCAGCTGGTTATTATATAAGCTGCCCAAATTAAGAAAAGTGATCGGGTGCTGAATACCCGATTGTCCTCTTTCGACTCGTTCCTTGTGGGCTCTCTGTGTACTAAATGCTCTGTGAAACCATGCTTCTTTAGACGTGCCCCCGTACCATACACATTCATACTCTCAATATGCCAGCACTACCTATCGTTGGGAATCCATAATGTAGACCAAGCATACACATCAGGAAAAGTGGTTTTGCCATTGAGTAGACTCAGGCAAACTAAAGGGCATATGGTTGCCCTAGGACATACAAGTCCAGAATCCTAACGGGTCTTCTTAAGCCACAGTCCACGGGTGCCGCATTCCTAAGTCAACCTTAAGTCAACTTCAATTGACTTGAGTCACTCCTGGTATGCCCTATGTTAACTGCTAAGCGTACTCAAGCATATCTAATTCAACTCAAATTCAAACAGAGCATGCTTAATGAGAACTAATCCTCATCCAGATACAAGCATTCACTCATAGTCAATCCAGATTCAGCATAAAATAATCAACATTAGCATATGCTAGCTACAAAACAATAGAAACTATCTATGAATGCTATGCTAGCAGATTCTATCAGTCGGAACATAATCTACGCAGTACTGCAACATCCTCATCAGGATGCTCGTCGTGATGCCAGAGGATCCTACTCTCATTCTCATCCCCATATCTTTTGCATTCATGGTTGTCCTCATGGAGCTCAGGTCATCGTTGTTGTGAGGGAGGTCGTTGTCGTAGTGCTCAGGCGTAGTGGTGGTACTCAGTCATTGTGGTCATGGTGCGGTCGTTGTCGTCGCCGTGAGGCTCATTCGTTATTGTCATCATGGTACTTGGCCGTTCATCGTGGTGGTGAGGCTACGTTGTTGCGAGGCTTGGTCGTTGTCGTCGCAGTGGTGAGGCTTGGTCGTGGTCACCGCCATAAGGCTCAGTCGTTGTTGTTGTCAGGCTCGGAGTCGTCGTTGTTGGTTGTCACTGGTGTTGGTATCGTGCTCGGGCTTCTTGGCGTGCTCTGTCCTTGTCACAGTGAGGCTCAGTCATGGCTGCACTCAGTCCTAGTTCTGTGCGGAACGCATTGTGCGGGCATCGTCAGTAAGAAAAAGATGGAAAATTATGATGACGCACCTGCTTTGTACTGCACCTAGGTATACACTGTAAGTGACCACGGGAAAAGCCAAATGCAGACTCGACTGCTACGTATTTCGGTCAGAGATGATGGTAAGAGAAAGAGCTGCGCGCAGGTGAATGAACTTATCGAAAGTAACCAAACAAGCAGGTGATGTCGACGTTCTCCGGGATGAGAGCTCCAACGACAGGAAGTGCGAGACGTCAGATGTTGTTGCCGGCCACTGGGGTGTGGTCGGTGTTGTAGTTGACGTGGTCTTGTTGTCGTTATCGCTCCGGAACAACATGCTCGCCGTTCAGCATCGTTCCGAAGGCTGCAGTGCTACTATCGGCCTTGAAGAAGTGGCGTCGTCATAGCTGAAGAAGCAGCGTCGTGGTGGCTGAAGAAGCAGCGTCGTGGTGGCTGAAGGAGCAGCGTCGTGGTGGCTGAAGGAGCAGCGTCGTTGGGGCTGAAGGAGCAGCGTCGTTGGGGCTGAAGGAGCAGCGTCGTCGGGGCTGAAGGAGCAGCGTCGTCGAGGTTGAAAGTGGTCATAGGAAAACACAATTAGTAGTCACAGTGGAAGAGAAAAGCGCACTCGCACCAGTTTTCCGCTAAGTCTTTGGTTGAAGATGGTGGTAGAAGGCATGCAGCTTGAAGGCCCGTGATCGACGAAAACCCAACACGCATGTGACGTCGACGTGGCTTCTTGGCGGGCCCAACCATTCGGCGGGTGTACAGCGCGTCCTTGAATAAAATTTGAGAGCTGACCGGAGAGGAAGAATAGAAAAAAAAACAGAAACAAAGCTGACAGCCGGCCTACAAAGCCCTGCTCAAGGTCGGCCTGGCTCTACATAGGCCGACTGTCAAATTGTGTCTGCTGTTAATGTGGAGGGGCAAGCAGCCGCTCATGACACGGTGTCGAAGTCGGAAGATGGTGGTATGAGAAAGAGTAACAGTTTTGATCGAATTTGGTCAGCAAAGTGGTCACCACACTGTTACATGGTGAGTTTCCCATAAGTGGGAAACTCCAAGGAAACCTGTGCAGACTACCGACAAGCAATGTTCCACAGTACAATACACAGTAAAGAAGGAAATCCTTTGTTCATGCCTGCCGACCATCCCCGAGCAATTGCGCGGGGCCGGTCGACGTGCATGATGCACTACTACATAGTCTCCGCTGAAGAAGCCTATGTTGGGAGTGGGTTTAGCCTTCACATTTCGTTTTCCCGCCTCCACGCTGCTCATCCTGCGAAGAGTCTCACAGGTGTAGTGGTGGCGACAGGACTAGAAGAGCAGCATCTTTGACATCTGAGAGCGTTCGCGCCGCTACTTCAAAACCACTATTCAGAAATTACTTATATCGAAACAAAGATTTACTCAGCTCGACAATGACCAGGCGACCAGGTCACGAGCTCATCCCAAGATAGAGCAACCTAGAGACGTACCTCAGCGCCAAGGACCGAGTTCAATCGCCAACGGTTTAGGAACAACCATAAGCTGAGGAACAAGATGTGAATCCCGAAGACAATACCACGATCGGGAGGTCATCGCGGACCACAGGTAAGGCCAGATCCAGCAGAGAAGCATCGCCGTATCATTGCTCGGAAAACTGTCGAGGTCTGTTGTCCACTACGGGCCCAGAGGTGCGATCAACAGCGCGAGAAGAGTTGTCGACAAGAGTAGCCGAACCGTGCACCCAGAGATGCCCGTACAGAAGGAAAATAAGAAACAGTAGAATACAGAGTAGCAAAGCATTAGAAGATATCGGAAGGCAAGAGAGACGTCCTTTATGCGTTGTCGTGGTCAGAGGCAGAAATGCTATCTGATCACTGGGCATGACCGAGATCGTCCTCGATCATCTCTCTACTTACTCTCTACTTCTTACCACCAGCACGTCAACGAGGTGCTGGCGTTCCGTGGCTCTCTTTCCGCTCTTCACTTTCTCTTTTTCATTGCTGTCCGGACTGCGACGCCGCTTCGAACTGTGGACACGACCAGCAGAGCGCAAACTCGAAGACGGAGCAAGGACATTTTTGGACGACGCCGCCGAGCCTCAAGAGGCTGTGTCACCCCGCGCAGTCGTGTTTGCGCCTACGGAGAGCGAACAAGAGTTGGGAGTCGTGCTTAGACTGGCCGGCGTCGCGGACGCGTCCAGCCAAAGATGGTACGTTTCTCATTTTTGTTTCTTGAACTTATGACTTATCATGTAGACAGTCGCTGTGTGGACCCCGGGCTCTGTCCTTTACTCGGAGCGCGAACTGGCAACATTTTTCATCCCCTGTCGTCGTGTTTACGCCTACAGAGGGGTGACGAGTTGGGAGTCGCGCTAGACGGCGTCGCGGTAGACGGCGTCGCGGACGCGGCTAGCCTAAAACGGTTCTGCTCGACGCAAATCTGCCCTTCTCAATCCCTCCTCCAGACGCGTACCCACCAGCCCCAACGAGCACGACCCCCACTCCCTCAACTGTGTGGTCCCACTGTCGTTGGACTCTCTCCGCCGTTTACGAACTCGAAACCTGTATGATGGAGCAACGACGTTTTTAGACGTCACCGCCTAGAGCAAGGCACGAGTGGTAAGTACTTACAGGTATCTGCAAGTATTGACGTCACCCGGGTGGTGCCGCACCCGGCACCTGCCCACCCGGCACTTGCCAGCACCCGGGTGGTGCACGGGTGGCAAGTACGGGGTTGGCAAGGCAAGTATTTGGGGCAAGTACTTGCCTAATACTTGCCTGAATACTAATATATATATTTGAAGATTTGTAGGATTTTATTCGGGCTCAAACGAGCCCAACGTCGTCGAAAAACAACGTTGCGAATGAATTTCACCGATCGCCGAGCTGCCCGAAGGATCCGGCAGTTGCCGGATATGGATCGATCAGCTCAGATCTCAGTTCTTTCTTTTTTACCACCACAGCACGACCTTGGTGTCATGCTCGTCGACCCCGGAAATTGTTCTGGGGTCTCTTCCACTTCTATTCTTTCTTTTTTCGTGCTTTTCTTCTACGGTTTGGCTTTGGGCCGGCCGCTGCGCCCTTGGATACGTTCCGGGGCGCATCTGGTGTTCGTCTCCGCAACGACACTAATCCGACGACCACGCTTGCCGCATAAGCCCTCACAAGCGAGGCAGCGATACTTTTGGATAGTACGCAGCGGGTTTGGCCTTGCGCTGGCTCCCGCTGCTCCTTGGATGGGTCTACCGCTGGCCGCGCTTGTACTCGCAGCAGCGTTGCTACGACAACGACTCGGGCTACCACTTCAACATAGACGCCGCCGTGTAAGCCCTTAGACGCGAGGCAGGAACCAACTCGGACCGTTCTTACTGGATTCTGGGTGGGAATACGCGCTGGAGGGCATCGCGGACGCGTCCAGCCTCACAGTTGCGTATTTACTCTACCATTTCCTTTCCTCTACTCACAGTCACAAGCTGTTTCTGCTGTCTCATCTCTTAGCACGCCCCGTCTCGTATCCTCGCACGCCTCGTCTTTCCTCGCAGACCCCAATCTCGTCTCCTCGCACACCCGCCTCATCTCCTCGCACACCCGCCTCATCTCCTCGCACACCCTCATCTCCTCTCGCATCCCATCTCATCACATCCCTGCTCAGCATTTTGTTCAACCCCGGTGCTTGCTTCCACAAGTAGTCGGGGCTTGAGCAATCTGTATCGTGCACGTCGATAACCCCCGCGCCATTGCTCGGGGGTCGTCGGCGGGCACGAAAAAACCAACTAGAAGCAAGTATTTGGCAAGTACTTGAGGCAAGTACTTGCCAAGTACTTCACCCGCGGGTCAAGTACCCGCGGGTGCCAAGTATATTGCCAGGTGGCAAGTCTGGCTTTCCGGCAGC
>QLPD01001002.1:0-68105 GCA_003314085.1 Hymenopellis raphanipes | reverse complement strand
GGAATCCCACAAGTTAACTCCCCAAGCTCCCTCGAACTTGCACTTGTGTTAGTTTAGAAAGTACACCTCTACCCCCCTCCGTTTGGAACCTCTTTGAGTCACTCGATCTTGACTAAAGTTGTAATTCGTTACGGGTGATAAGGTCGGATCCTTGTACCTGTCCATTAGAAACTTCGGAAGTTTCGAGTGATTGTTTTGTTTTATGTGTTTGAGTATGTATATTTCTGTGGCGTATTCCTATACTGCACATCAGCGTCATGAATGCGTCGATCTTAGAGAACTCTCCTCGTTGGCGCAGTGCATCAAGGTTGTTGCGAGCAGCGGTGATGGGGTCCAGAGTGCTAAAGGCGTCATGGAAATGGGAAAGGCATTCAGCGATAGTACATCAGGAAACGTGTCTTCAGCCTAGAGGACTACTAGGTCAACCATGGTGAACATGGTTGCCTAGAGGACATCAGGGTGTGAACTCTGCCTAGTTAACTTTGGCAAAGGTTCAAGTCCAAACCTTCTTTCAAGATGCCTTGAGTTAGCCTTCAGTCCAACTCAAGATCACTCAAGTTATACTTAAAGCCACTCATGATGTTCCCAAATAAGATACTTATTAACTTAGGCCTGACACAAAGCCACCTACAGCCACTGAGCACAACATGATCCTTAGTAAGATCTATTAAGTACAACATAAAAACACTGCAAGACTCCAAACTCACACTCGTAAACTTTAAAATGCATGCATTCAAACACTATATAACACCAAAACATGTAATATCACAACACTAAATAACATGAACATCAAGTAGAAATTAACCTTTACCGGGCCTTACCCTTACAATGAAAGGATAATCAGAGTGATCAGTCATTGACATTGTCATGTAATGTACGGTTACAATCACCGGGGCAGTCGTGGCGGCATCGTCATGGAGGCAGGTCATCATTGTCGGTATCCAGGCGGGTCGGCGTCATCATCAGCAAGCCGGGTGAACGGGTAGGAGTGAGATACTGGTAGAAGGATAAGGAAGAATGATGAGCACCTTCGAACAAAACCCACATTGAATGTTTCCGGTAAAAGGAAATGAGGCGGTAAATGAATAATGGCCTGGCAAAAAATCAATATCGCATGGGAAGACCGTGGAAAACATAATAGGCTTACCGCTGAGGGGAATGGACTCAAAGCTTGTAGCGTAAGAGACCGCCGATATCACCTGCGCTTTGTAAGGAGCCGTCATTTTCTCGCAGGGAGCCGTCGTCCTCGTTATCATAAGAGCCCTCGTCGCGTCGTCGTAAAAGAGAAGTCATCGTGTGGCAGAGAGTCGTTGTCATAGTCATAGAAAAATGCTGTCATCACAGGTGGGAGCCGTCATCCTCGTCGTCGCAGACAGCCGTGAATGCCATGGTCATATGGAACCACTATAGTCAACGGAGGAGTCTGCAGGAGATGTTATCAGGAGGCCGTCGTATGTCATTACAGAGCTATTGTACCTCATGGTTGCTGAGGTCTCGCAGCTTTCCTGGCAGCGTACCTATTTTACTCGAGAACAACTCATCGTTGGTGGGAAGCCGTGCCACAGACGCCCTCATCGTTAGTGGGAGGCCGTCCCATAGATGCCCTGGTCGCAGGAGAGCCGTGCGGCTCATCGTATGACCGTAAGAAACAGATCAGAATAAAAGTCAACAAGCACATTATGTCAACGTGGCACTTACAGACTGTGAATTTTCTGGAGGGGAGGCGTGCCGCGTCATCGTCGCTGTGAAGTCGTCGTCATTATCATGGTGGTGGACTAGGCGTCGTTGTGGTCGTTAATCTTGTAGTTAGCGACATTGTCACCGATGTTTGGGTAGGTCGTCGTGGTTGTTCGGCAGAAAGTCGTCATTGCCTATTTGGGCCGAGTCGTCGTCGTCAATGCGAAGGCGTCCACATCAGTTGTTGCGGCGAGTCGTCATCATTCGAGAGAGGGTCGTCATCGTTGGAAGTGTCGGCGGCGGCGGCGGCGTTGGCATGAGAGGAGTAGGGGCACAGTCATCATCGCCGTTACCATCAGTGAGAGGAGAGTAGTCATGGTGGTGGCCAGTTGTCGTTGGTGAGGAAAAGACATGAGATGGTTGGTGGGAGAAGGTAAAAATGATCGGCACATACAAAAACAAACATACACGTGAGGCGTACGTGGCACTGACTTGGCGCATTTTTGAGGCGAAGAAGAAAAGAAATGAGAGGTATTGACAGGGCGGTAGCGGACCTCGCATACCTGGAGAGGCCAAAAGACGACTGACACCACCTCCCAACCATGGGCCCACAAAGCCCTGCTCAAGGTCGGCCTGGCTCTGAGTGGGCCCACGCTTGGGTGTGGTGTCGAGGAAACGCAGGATGACGATATGCAGATGCTTGAGTGGAAGCAATATCAGCGCGGGGAACACGGGAATGAAAAAAAACGCACCATGCACATGCTGTCCACCAGCAGACAGCGCGACATGTAATCCTCCAGCTCTTGCTCTCGCAGAGCCCGTTCGGGGGTGCAGCGGGGCCCAGCATTGCGTGTCGCCGACTGAGGTAGTCGGCGACGCTTCGAATATAAAGTGCAGCCTGTGTTGACAGGGCTTACGCGGCTAGCTGAGGAGCCAGCAGACAAGAGACGGAGAGATGAGGTACGACGGCGGCGACGCGACAACGGATGGTGGTGGTGAAAAGGTAAGAATGACGACTCCGAATAGTGCTTGATCACGATTCGGATTCTCGGTCCGATTCGCCGCCGCCAAATCTGGGCGACGACGACGACAATTGCTAGTGTATGGCGGGGAGAGAGAGCTTGTAGTTTTGAGAGATTTATTAGTAAGATCAAAATTGGCTATCTATAAGATTTCAGGAAAATTGACATGGAAGAACATAATGATTCACCAAAGGTCTCGTCAGCGTTCTGTGAGAAAGATCATTTGAGCAAGTCTAGAATATTGCAATGGGCGGAGGCCTTGAATTAACTTCTAGTTCATAAATACAACTGTCTAGTGTGTATCTCATTAAAATTTGAGGAGCCGGGAAGGCTCAGCGCACTGGAGCGCACGATTTCACGTCGTCTGGATCGGATACTATCTACGTAAGGTTATTTTCATGTCACCATGCAATGTTTTTACAAGGATTTCTATTGGTACATAAAGTATTAGTGTCGTGTATCGAATTCCGATATTTATAATGCTACTCCGAGCCCGTCGACGCCGTCCCGAACGTCGACGAGCCCGTTCCGTTCATGTTCGGATGTCCGATCCGAACAATCCGGACGGTGATCGAAGTCGTTTCTCTCCCTCCTACCACCACCACCATCCTCAATTCGGCCCCTCCACTTCCAGAAACGTCACCGTCTGCTGGCGGTCGTCCTGCGACCGACTTTGAGTCGTCGCTGCCATGGTTACGGAGACCGACTTTGCGTCGTCTCCATCTGGAACTGACGTCTGCGGCCTCGCTGGACGCGTAAGCCCTCCAATGAGGCCATCTCATCCGCCAGGAAATGGCTGTAAACGATACTGTACGTATTTTTTTCATTTTTCCAAACTTTATTCATGTCCACCAGCAGCGCCAATGGCAACGGCGGGACACCGACAGACAACGCGTAAGCCCCGGTAACGTGGGCAGCTTGCATCAATTCGCACTCTCCTCTCACCTCCCATGTCATCCTACACCCCACGATTCGACGTCTCGCCCTCACGACCTGTACCCGTTCTCGTACTGGGCTCTGCACGAGTGGGAGTAGGCGGATTGACACTGGATCGGTACCTTGGACTCGCCGCGTAAGCCCATACGACTGGCGGCGCCCTCAACGAGAAAAGTCGACGTCAAAGAAGCGACGGGCTCCCACAGCTGGATACCGCAAGACTGGGAAACGACGAAGACGATGCTGTTTGTCTAGGCGAGGCAACGGTCTAAATACTGTATGTACTTTTTTTCCATATTTTCATTTTATTCATGGCCACCAGCTGCTAGCGATAGCGACATGGTATCAGCAACGACGCGTAAGCCCCACCAACGTGGGCTGCATGTGTTCCATACCCCCACTCTCCTCTTACCTGCCACCTCGCCCTCCAATGACGCGCGGATACCACACCATCCGCGACCGACTTTGGAGTTCGCTCGGTCACGGAGACCGACTTTGGGTTGTCTCCCTCTGGCCCGACTCTGACGGTTTATTTGCGGGTTGGAAGAGCTCCGGCGGCCCCGCTGGACGCGTAAGCCTTCCAACGAAGCCGCAGATTAATGATGCGAGGCAGAACGACGACGACGAGTCATAGAAATGAAGGGAAATCATGCAGACCGAGCTGATACTTGTTCTGCACGCGCCGGTACGTCCTTTCTTACATTCATCCCCCGCATTTCTACTTACCAGACATCGCTGAGCCCGATCCTTGCCATAACTTTAAGCCGTCCAATGACGCAGGTAGTACCCATGCCGACTTGCCCAGGATAACCGCCTGGTATCGAAGCGCCCACATCAGCCCAGCTATCAAACAACACGGCTCTGGACGCCCTCTCCGACGACTCTCGTTCCAATGCAATGCCTCCCAGATGCATTCAACAATGCGCTTATGCTAAGGCGACGTCACCTAATAGGCCTCACTGTATTCTGGTAAGAAAATCTCTCCGTCTTTTCAGAAATTTTTGAGCTCACTGACACCGGCAGTCTGCTGGATGCCTAAGCGATGCCGCAATGAAGATGTAGTGGCGCCAGATATCTACCACAAGGAAACGACGGATGATCCCAAAGACGGCCTCGCGCGACAGTTGTACCCTGTGCGAAGGAACGCGGTGCACGACAACGTCTTTGCATGATAACGTGGTCCCCTGATGGCCGCGACAGACGAACACAGAAAGCATAAACATTGTATTGTATAGACTTCTTGGTGCTTAACTACGACGATGTCTCCTCTGCCTCCTCTTCCGAAATATCTTTCATGTGGGGTATGACCGGCAAACTATTGTATGCCGTGTCGCCCCAGTGAAACTACTGTAGTACAAGTTGTAGTTGTAGTTGTCTTCTGCATTGCCACTCTTAAAGACACTAGAGTTGTCTAAAGGCAATGACTAGAATGTCATTGTCTTCAAGTATGCCGAGGTGATCTTGAGTTATGTGTTGTGGATGCTGATGCTTTGAGTTGACTTGAAGTAAACTCAACTGTGTGGAGGTAACTCTAGCTTCCAGCTACCACAGCCTGAGCCTTGAGGCAGCTCAAGATGCCACAGAACACCTCAAGGCCCTCTGGTTTATCACTGTAGCAGTGATTATCTCAGGCAGCCCCTGGCCCACAGACTGTTTCGTGATGTACTCCAGACTTTTGTGCCTGTAAAGGTAGAGAGCCGCTCGTTGTCGAAAGCCTCCATTCCGTTAGAGGCCTACTCTCCGGCGATGGTGTCTCGTTCGAAGCAGGTAAAAAAGAAGAAGATTTTATCATCCTCGTTAGAGTAATTGGCGGCGTTAAGCCAGAGGAAGTTTTTCAGCTCTTGGACAAATAGACGGGACTGGGTGCGATTGCCATTGAAAGGCTTAGGCTTGGTACCACGATCAGAGCGAGACATTGGTCGAGGGGTAACAGCGATGACAGCAGGTGGTGGTGGCGAGGGTGATGGAGATGGAGGATCAGGTGGGGGTGAGACAGTGGTGCATTCAGGGGATTCTGGGGATTCTTCAGTCTCCGAGGGAGGTTCTGATGGCGGTGGTTCGTGAGTGGGAGCGGGAGCAACAGGGGGAGCTTGAGAACGTCCGACTCGATGACTTGACGTCACCGAAGGGAGTGGGGTAGAAGACGAGGGTCCTGAGGTAGAAGACGATAATGTGGGTGAGTGAGAGGCTGGTTTGGATGATGACGACTCAGCTAAAGCCTTCTTCTCAGCCGCTTTTCTTCGATTAATTGCCTGCACGCGATCATCTTGAAGACATCCTTTCACACCTGCAAAATCTTCGTTCGTTGGGAAAACTCTGAGCGGCTTTCCGTCTTCTCCTGTGACACTGCAGTACCACTGGTCTCGCTCTTCGTCGAAGTGGATGTTGTCCCAGTCACCAGCGAGGTTGATGATCCAGTATTCTTTTTTGCTGAGGACGACGCCGGGGGGAAGTGGGGGTGATTCAGCGTCAGCTGTGAAGCGCGCGATGGTGATGGCTTGTCTGCGCGTGGGCGATGCTCACGCGAATGAAGATGACAATGAGCCTGGATCTGCCAAGGGAACGTAGCGAGGTGAACCTGATCGTTGATTGACTCACGAGGAGGCGGCGTCTTTTTGAAATGCAAACAGAATGTGCGAGGGGTGAGGTCTGGGTTTCCTTTGAATGGTCGATGATCAAGTTCAATCAACCAGTTGGTGAGCATGCGAGGATGCGAAGCGAGCGTAGGTAGACTCTGTCCTAATGTCAAGAACAGTGACTACGTGAACACAAGACCGCTCGGGCCGCGACTAGGGGAGCGATGGGAGGGAGAGCAGATAGAGATGATATAGAATAAGCGTAAGAGACGCTGTGCTAGCTTGACGTAGTACAGAGGGGGCTGTGTAGTACGGAGACAAAAGAGGACAGAGTGGGGAACTATCTATAAGGGTCATGCATATATATCTGGATCGTGTGGCTATGTGAACAATAGGAAACCTAAACGGAGAAGCAGCGGGTGGATGAGAGTGGATGATAAGAGGATACATGTGGGAGGTCATGTGCTGCACGCTAAGAGTCTGTCACCGGTGTCACCGTCTTAGCGTTACATCATGTGGCTGCATGGCTGTGCACGCAGGTTTTGGCCCATGGGCCAAAAGTTGCGTGGTCTACCCCAGGTAACCGGTCCGCGACTCCGGTCTCTAGGTCGCGAGAAGGGCGATTCGTGACAGCTATCCCCACCCCCACCCATTTGGGTAGGCCCTGGCTGGTTCGCTTTTTTGATCATGTGACTATATCCCACCCACCCAGCCTAATTAGGAAGTCCACCTGCCACCTGGAGGGATCCTACCCATTTAGGAATAGTCCAGCAGCGTTGCTAGGCAGGTAGACTGTAGGAGGGAGTATAACTAGTTATTTCACTATACCCTATAGCGGCTGTAGCATACTGGGTTTAACTAGTTGTTTTGCCCTAACAGTATAGGGTGATAACTAGTTATACCTAGTGCATAGGGTGATCCAAGATGGCTTCTTCCAAAATGTCTACCCCCATTTGAGTGGACTGTGATATCGGGGAATTCATTCTACGTGCCCAGGATGTGTCTCGGCTGTCCAATACCTTCCATGACCCTCAACTTCCCAACCCCTAGGAAATCCTGGCCGATACAGATGATGTCTCCCTTATATTCGACCTCACTCCTCTTCCTTCAGAATACGCATCGTCTAGCAATGAAGACGATACTGACAAGTTCGAACCCTCTGACGTTGATAAGGAACCGCCTCTGAAGAAACCATGCTGTACTTTTTGCACCCTACTACCCTTCTTGCCGTCCTTCATTGCAGGCGTCATCACTGTTCCACAACCCCGACCACCTCCCTCCCCTTCTTCTTCGGCCTCTACCCCATCTCCATCACCCGTAATGACGTGTTCAAAGGAAAAAGGCCGCAAACCAAAGCTAGGTGCAGATCTCCATGCCTGCAACTAACATGCACAGGTCAATCGACAAGCACGACGTGCAGAGGCCCTAGCTCTTAACGATGGCATTAAGGAGGGGTCTCGAAAGTGCATGCGTGAGGAGCAACCACTGATGCTCTCGGGCATAGATGCAGCTAGCCTACCTGCCACTAAAGATGCTTGGGTCGGCCAACAGCAGTGGTTTCGCCCCCAGAAACGAGACCTGCAGAGCGTGAAAGAAGCTGGTATAGAAGTTATTCCTTGGAATGAACGGACCACACACCCGCTACTTGATAAGCACTCATGCATGTTTGGCCTAATAGCTGCGTGCCCACGGAAATCAAACTGGCTAGAGCTGATATGGGATGCTGCTCGTCGCATTTCAAAAGGGCGAAAGCATGCACATTTCAATATGAAACAACTAGTACATTCACGCAGCGACTTTCCCATCATGGCTACGGGTATCATTCACAGCAGCGGCACTGAGATTTGAATTTATCACCTTGCACATGCAACGGCTCTCTAATCCACACCTCTGCTAGGAGTCATGTAATGCAGCTGATACAAAGCGCAATCAGGCAGTCATGGATCACATATTGGGCAGCTCGGAATTTTGCCGCCTACAAGAATATAATGATAGTACACCAGTAATTCTTCCTCCTGCTGCTCCTTCTCACTCTCATCGTAGACATCTTTCAGCTACATAATCTCGCCCTTTATGATGCCTATGATGAAGTGCTTTCTTTTGTAGTGAACTTGGACGAGAGCTTGCGGTGCACCTATGCCAAAAGTCCATTTGCCGCTACCACTATTAATTTCAGGCTGCAGACGGTGCTTGATGACTATACGGACTCCCATAATCTGCTTTGGGGATGGTGTCGTGTTACACCCATGAGAATTTATAACCACACGCGGGGCGGACATCTGGTCCTTTGGGATCTGAGTATTGCGATCAAATTCCCTACCGGCGCCACAATCTTCATCCCGTCTGCTTTGCTGGTGCACTTGAATGTTACCATACAATAGGGAGAGATGCGTATTCTGTCGGGAGACTATTTTGTTGGGCATAGAATGGGGGTAGAACTGATGAGGAATATGATGAGGAGTTTGGAAAGGAAGAAGGAAAATATCATAGGGCAGAGCATGCTAAAATAGCCTGAGACAAAGCACTTTCTTATTTTTCTATCTGGAAACCTTTCACATAGTTTTATTGTACTCGCTTCTGGTACTTGTCTGCCATTGTGAATATATCTGCTTTTGAGTAATCGTTTTCCCTGTAGTCCGTGCATTGTTTAGTCATGTATGAGATAATACGGGGTCTGGACTCCATGTCACACTCTTCTTCTTACCATGGCCAGCGACATGTCGTCTTTATTTTGTTCAATGCAGGACCGCATCCCGTTGTGCCGTGTGACAGTCATTGGTTAGTAGCCATTGTTCTTCTTACATGTTATGACTGAAACAGTCTCGCTTAGCGTTGTATAAGAAGTCGGTCATTTCAGGTGTGTCTTTCATTTGTTCTTTCTTTCTTTCCTTTCCTCTTTTTTATCTTTTTCAGTCACTCGCTACCATGTTGCAACGCGCGCGCAAGCCCTCTACCAAGCTCAATGCTGCAGTCAATGTGGACGCTATTAAATATCCAGGCTGCACATGCACGCTCGAGCTGCCTAAGAAGAAGGCCTCCACGTCCGTCGCTGGTGTGGCTGTCCCTCCAAAGATGATCTCGGCGGATGAGCAGCGTCAACGGGCTCAGCGTAAGAAGGAAGAGCAGAAATGCAAGACTGCTGAGAAGTTGGTTTGCGATGCCAGTTGGTTGTTATTTTCTTTCTTTCTTCAATACGCTAAATGTCTGGCAGAGATTCGTACCAAAGCAGAGACTCTTAAGGAGCAGGACTCTGAATCTTCAGAGTCAGACGTCGAGAAGGCTCCTCATCCCCAGACGAAGAGCAAGCTCAGTACTTGGTTCAGCAAAGGTGTGTTTTCTTATTTCTATTCTTGTAAGGTGACTTATATTCTTCAGCTGAGTCCACCAATAGGACACGTAAGGAAGACACCGACGAGGAGGACGACAACGCCGCTGCTGCTACCTCTCCTGCTCCCCAGTCTGACGACAAGGACATTGTCCAGGAGAATGCTGAGATAGAGAGTGATAATGACTCAGATCTTGTATATCGTACTGTTTCTTCCTTTAACCTTGTCTGAGATGCACGTAGGTCGTTGAGGACGTTACTCCCGTTACGCTGCAGAAGCGCTGCCATTCTAACTCGCACTCTTCGCTGAACAAGAAAAGCTGCACGGCATACACTGCCTACTCTCTGCATCACCACTCTAGCTCTCCTGTGCGTGGCAGTGGCAGTGCTCATGCTGTTGCGTTCGGTAGGGCCAAGAAGGCTTACAAGAGGACTGAGGCCGACTTCACTTCCCGGCAGCGTCGTCTCCTCCGCGCTACCAAGTTAATGGTCCGCCATGATACTGTCATCAATAACACCTTTATTGCAGGATCGAATCGTGTCAACTTCATGTTGAATGCCGCATGCAGGATCACTCAGGAGAAGGCTTACTCCAATGCGGAAAACTGGGAGACCTTGAACTGCATGGACTCCTGAACCAAGGAAGAGATATACAACTTTACCGTCTTTGTATGCAGCCCAGAGCCACTATGCAATCCAAAAAGTTCCTTGTTGCGCTGTCAGTGCTATGTCCCATCTGAGGAGATACCGAACCTAAAGAAGATGAAAATTGAAGAGGTAGTAAGCAAGGGTACTCACCACGATAGTGCACCAAGCTAGACACAACGAGTTGACAGCGTAAATGTGCCAGTTAACGCCGTTTATATTCTTCGTGCGTCATGCACCGGGATTGAGACTAGTCGGACCAAATAGTATGATTCGAAGAACCTTCAAATACATCAGCTTCGTTAGTGATCTTGAAGGTTCTACCTCATCTTCAAGAATACTTCTGAGCGGAAGACTGCATCATCAAGTGAATGGCTGGAAGAATCAACAGGATAGAAAACTGGAGGTAGCGATGAGAAGGTATCGCTACATGAATTATAGCCGAGTGCACGGTGGCAGTCTACTGAGGCCTCGGGAATCTCCTCCGCATTGAGCTGTGACAGTGCAACATAGCCATCAAAAATTATCCCTCGCAAAGTCTTCATCAGGAAACACATTATAAACTTAGATCACCTTAGGGCAAAGTTTATATTGCAGATTCTTCAAAGCAGCAGAAGGCATTTAAAGATAACTTAGGTCGCCATAGGTTTATGTTATTAATATCATTACTTTAAGTTAACTTCTGATGCTTTGAAGGTAACTGAAAGAATTACTTTAAACTTAGGATAACTTATAAAGACTTAGGTTAACTTAAGTGCCTTTAGATGCTTTGAAGAATCTGCAATATAAACCTTGCCCTAAGTGGATCTAAGTTTATAAGGCGTTTCCTGATGTTGAGCTTGCTGATGAACTGAGAGCGCATCGAGATGCCCTTCTTGATTTATTAGAAACTATCAGCACGATACTCACAAAACACAAAAGACAAAACACATACCGCTTTGCCGAGGTAACTGTACTTCTTCTCCATGAGCATATGGTACTTGATCGGGATTATACTGTAGTGTTTCAACCATAGGTTCGTGGCTTGTGACCCGATATGCTGCAAACTTACAGCGAATATATTCGTAACCAGGTACAAACACAGGAATTACCTGATTTGGACTGTTCCACCGCAGGTGGAACCGAAAATTTCCACTTTTGGATGCTTGTGCCTGGCCAGAAGGCACCGTAATGCGATATGTAATACGTATAGGTTCACTTCGCAAGGCCGCGTGATCCAATATACGAACCAGTAGTGCGGGCATCAAGCAAGATTTGGTACTGAAAACGTTGTTCACTACTAAGTGGTTCGACAGCTGAAGAAACCAAGTCGCGATTGGTGTTGAGGTTCTCGAGCACTTTCCCAAAGTCGCAGTTCAATAGCCTAATATTATCGATCTACGAGTGATAGAAGATTCCGAGCTTCTGTCCAATCTAGCAAAGTTCATCTAAATCTTCCTTTGAGAGTGACACCATCTCCATACTGGCAACGACGTCGGCGGGGGTACTAGCTCTGGCGGATTGGGCCGAAGTTGATAATAGTTGTTGATATTGAGCTAAATGAGACGAATTGGACGTAGAGTGAGTCTCCTCCACCATTCCACCCAATGCTGTACCCATAACTAGTTTTAACTCCCTCCAGCAGGGCACTGAAATACATTATAGGCTCTATTTAGATTCCATGAACTAGAGCCTGAAACTAATTTCCAGCTCACCTGCCTAAAGTAGTAGGGCCTCCAGAGCGCATTCTCAATTGAGCTGGGTGGAAGGGATGACATCATTGAGGGCATGGGTAGGGTGATGTCATAGATATATAATAGGTAGAATGAGGTTATGAATAGATGAAAGGAATGACGTCATAGCATCAATGGATCAGATTTTGATGGGATGTGGGAAAGGGTGCCTAGGATTAATGGAAGATGATCAGTGGGGTTCAAGATGGGTGGTAGTACCCTATTTTGGGTGCATTTTTAATCAGGTGACTAATGGGCAGAATGGGGTGGGCAATAATGAATGCTGCTATTGAGGATGGCTATAGGAGTGGTGAGAACTTGGTTTATATTTTTTTGGCCTGGAAATTCAGTGGTGTAAACGGCTTTTCAATAACTTCAATAGTTAAGAAGATATTAAGGAATTAAAAAAAGCGCCACAGATTAGAGACCTCAACGACTCAAACTCGGGTCAGATCCGCGATCCATCAGCGAGTATCCGTGGCCCAAGCTGCCGATCCGTGATCCTTATACGATTTGACCCGCCACGGATTACAGATCAAGACGAGTCGGATCGCCGAGATCGCCGAGCGGGTCGAGTACTCGAGTATACTCGAGTATTTCCTGCACCCAAACTATTCATGCACGATGTGCATCCCCGGGCAATGGCATGGGGACACTCAATCGTGCATGATGAAGCACTGGGTGAGGGTAGGATGGTGAAAACAGTGGTGGAGATGGTGGTGGTGGTGGTGACAGTGGTGGAGATGGTGGTGGTGTGAAGTGGTGGCGGAAGTGGTGGTAGTGTGGGTTGTCGTCGTTGGCTCCGTCAGCGCACTCACCCCGTCACTGCGTCAACACGTCATCCTCGCCCCATCCGTCATCACTCCATCCTCATCATCGCTACATCCGCGTCATCGTCGTCATCCGGGAGTTATAGTCGTCGTCGTCGTCGTCCTAGGTCAGCGCCGTTGTGGAAGTTGTCCGGCTCTGCTGCTGTTATATAGACAGCAGCAGCAAGCCCAGCACGGAAGCTAGGGCCCAAGAAACACCCCAGAGGCCTCCTGACAATCGTCAGAAAGGCAGTGGCGACGGCCGTCACTCACTGGGTGGTCGTGGTGGTGGTAAGAGAGAGAAAGATGAGAGATCAACTCATCGATCGCACGCTTACGCGGCCTCTCGGGGTTTGTCGGATCGTGAGAATTAACGAGAAATTCACGCAAACATCTCGTTTAGGCGACGCAAGGCCCCGTTCGACTTGTTAAAAATCTGTAAATTAAGTTTAAATATATGTCTAAATATTCACGAGTCAACACGAGTACTCGCGACGAGTACTCGTGCCTCCAGAGGCTGATCCGCGATCTGTATGTGATCTGATCCGCCACGGATACACGGATCAAATGGATCGGATCTCCGAGATGTCCGAGCGGATCGAGTACGGATAAACTCGCGTGATCTGCTGACTCGTTGAGGTCTCTACCACAGATTAAATAGATCTAATAGGCCTTGTACTTATACCTATAACTTGCAACTTTGAGATTCTTTAGAGGTACTATAAATCGATGTCTGATATAATTTCTAGGTCATTTCATCTCAGAATTCAAGAAATATACCAGGTCGACTAAATCAGGTTTATTAGAGGTATAGTATGGGAACCTGTAGTCCTGGAAACTTAAGACTTTGATACTTCGTTTATACTATTAATAGATTTCTATTGGTCGTGGGGACAGGCCACCCAACCCATTAGTCCAGCTATAGATAGGTCCTCAGTGCTGTATTAGCCATTTTCGCATTTTTGGTTATTTAATATGTAGCAGGTGGTCTAAATTGAGGCCAGTTACCTTCAGACACTTCATTATGACTATTCTACAAAAGGAACCATGTCATTTGGTGAAGGGACCAGTGCTTTAGCCCTCAGTCTTCCTCCCCACCGGAGTTTTGATCAAAATTCCCACGCTCTAGCCAGAGGATCGTCCACTCAATACTTCGTGTCCCACACATGCTACTGACTTCATTTATTTTGTAGGATGTGTATATATATTATATATATCATATTTAGGTGTCAGACCAGTAATTTGATAAAATAATTAGGTCAGGAAGTCATCTATAGATCTGTACTGCTACTTTGTCACTACTAAAATGAATAATATTCTTCTACTATTGACAGGAGTCATAGAATGCGAGTTGGATATTGTTATTAAAGTGATATGGAAGGTATCTCATTAGTCATCCAGGTAGTACTTATGTGCTATGACCTGTTCAGCCATTGAAAGCAGTTATGCAAGAGTTAGACAACTGCACATTTTCACTTTGTTACCTTTCACCTACAACCTATGAGGGACACCTGTAACTTCATTCAATATGATATAAATGCATGACTGAATTATTTTCAAACCTCTCTTCACAGTAGAACATGAGGTATCTCTGTCTGAAGGTAGTTCAGGCTGTGTGGGCAGCTGTGGACAACTTCCTAACCTAATTACTTCATCAAATTACTGGTCTGACACCTGAATATGATATATATAACATATATATACGTTTTATAAAAGAAATGAGGTCAGTATCATGTGTAGGACATGAGGAATTGAGTGGACGATCCTCGGCCTAGAGCATGGGAATTTTGATTAAAACTTCGCTACAGAGAAAGACTGAGGGCTAAAGCACTGGCCTTTTACCCAAATGACATGGTTTCTTTTGTAGAATAGTTATAAATGAGTGTCTGAAGGTGGTTGGCCTCAATTTAGACCACCTGCTACATATTAAATAACTAAAAATGCGAAAATGGCTAATACTGTACTATTACGACCACTCATTCACGCCTTGTGACGTATGACACTGTGAATCCGTTTGGTCAGACGTTCACAGCCGGCAAAGTGGTGTGATACATGTTCACCCTGTTTACTTGTAGGCCCATTTTTTATTTAGATATCAATGAAAAGAGCTTAATTTTGATTCAAATTGATGTGTTTAGTACAAATACAGCAAAAATAGGTAAAAAAATTGGTAAAAATCACTTAGGAGGTGAAAATTTTAGAAAATTCCCAGTCTGTGACCATTTTAATACATGTTCACAGAATTCTGTAATATGTGATGAATGCCAGTTCGGTTCACGTCATATGACCTTGTGACATGTGACGTGAATGAGTGGTCGTAATAGTACAGTACAGCATTGGAAACCTATCTATAGCTGGACTAATGGGTTGGATGGCCTGTCCTCACTACCAATAGAGATCTATTAGTAGTATAAACGAAGTATCAAAGTCTTAAGTCTCCAGGACTACAGGTTCCCATACTATACCTCCAATAAGCCTAATTTAGTCGACCTGGTATATTTCTTGAACTCTGAGATGAAATGACCATTATATCAGACATCGATTTATAGTATTAAAACCATGACCGACTTTTCTTAAGATCTTCCGATCGTGACCAGGATAAGATAAGATTCATCTTAAGACTTAAGTCTTAAGATTTGAAAGTCAGGCTATTCTGCATACAGAGAGGATTCAGAAAATCTTAAGATATAGCTACACAGACTATACAGACATGTGAAGACAGATCTTAAGCTGTATGGACAAGCTAACTACTTGAAACACAATCTTAACTACCTTAAGACACATCTTAAGACATCTATTGAATCATCCTAAGACATTGATTTTAAGCTCACTCCATTGTCTGAGAGTGCTGCACTCACCAGTCCTGCTCATTGTCAGAAATGTTACCTTGATCCCAATGTCGATGAGTAATGTCGTCCATAAGATAGTACCACTGCGCATCAACATCGTGACCAAGGCCGCCACGTCTGCGAGACCGACGCAGGTCCATGTCGTTACGCTCGCTGACTTTATCAGTTAGCGGAGGTTGACTTGTGAAAATATCCACGTTCCAAGGACTGAAAATGTCCTCAGCAGTCAGTCATGCCCTGTTGCAGATTTACCGCGGCGACGTACCTGCCACACTGCGTGCCCCATTCAACCCCCTTGTAAAACCTGCTCGCCATGCTCTCGTCACCCATAATCTATCAACACATCAGTATCCGCTCTCCAAGATCAATGTTGAAACGCACCTCGCGCATAAACTCAACATTAAACAACACCACTGCATACGCGACTTCGCATATTGGTATCGCCATCTCCTTCAGCTCTGATGACGAGGGCCGTAGCCACTATTTGGACAAGTACTCGTTTAGCCGACAAGTGAGGGCACGATCCTGTCTCAAAGGCTTACCGGTCTCTGAGCTGAATGAGCTCAAGAATCAAAACCAGAGCCCTTGAGTTGGCTCTTTTCGGCTGTCGACCGCGCTGAGGCAGACAGACAGTGCCGACATGCAGTCGAGCATCTCCATTGGGCGGCAGCGACATGAAGTAGAGCATGCCACGAGTCTAAACCCAGGTCTGGTGGGTCGAGTTTGCATATCCAGAAGCCGGACTTGCGACTTGTTTCAAACTTGTGAGTCGCGGGTTGGAAACTCGCGAGTAGGCGAGTTTTTGACGAGTTTCAAGTGAAATCTCCCTAATACTAGTATGAACTGAGGTCACACATCAACTGTAGAGTGTGTTTAAGCTATATTAAGTCATATTATATCTATAACAAGGTCTAAATCAATACTATTATGCATTATCTTACTATAGAAACCTGAGGCGAGTCTACGCAAGTACCTGCCGAATTCTCCAAAGTCAAACTTGCGACTTGCGCACGACTCGGGTCGCGAGTCGCGAGTCGCAGGTTACCTGTGAGTTACCTGCCTTGGTCGAAACTCGTGTCTTGCTCTAACATGAAGTCGACCACTAGTCAGCCACCCTCGCCGGACTGTATCCAAGCTCGAGGTGGTGGTGGTAAGAGAGAGAGGCGAAGATGGCATTGTGGATTCCCATTGTGACTTGTAATTGCTTTGTCCGGTCTGATCATCTGAATGTGATTGTGACGCTCTTTGTTCCTTGCGATCTCTCCATTTTGCCATCATTCTCTCGACGACGCTTGGTCTCTGACGACCTGACTATGGGATGCAGGTCTTTCGGACGTCGTTCTTCTGCGATCTATCACTTATGTCCCTTTTTTTCATGGATATGCGGGCTTCAAGAGCCTGGCAGCCCCGCTGGACGCGTCAGCCCTTCAACAAGGCCACAAATCTTCGACGACAATAGTGGAGACCCTCCACAAGGGAGGGCAACAGGTGATTGAATCTAGAGACCTCAATGAGTCAAACTCGAGTCTGACCCGCGATCCATCACGCGAGTACTCGTGGCTGAGAGGAGCGATCCGCGATCCTTATATGATCCGACCCGCCACGGATTATGGATCAAGACGAGTCGGATCGCCGAGATCGCCGAGCGAGTCGAGTACTCGACCACCTATATCCATTCATGTGTGATGAGTATCCCCGGGCAATGACACGGGGACGATCAATCACGCATGATGCGGACTGGGGGTGGCGAAAGTGGGAGAGCGGAAGTCATGGAGGTGGTGAGGCGGTAGTCGTGGGGATAACAGTGGTGGTGGTGGTGGAGGTGGTGGTGGCGGCCACCATAGGCGTCCTGTAGTCGTCACCGCAATATCTGTCATACGTCAACGCATCCGCCATTCATCGTCGAGTCCTTATCCTCGCCATTCTCATCCTCGCCGCATCCTCGCCGCGTCCTCATCCTCACCACGTCCGCGCCCACTGCCCGCGCCACCACTGTCATCACATCGTCGCGGTCCAAATGGTCGTCATAGTCGTCCATCGTCATCCTTGGCTGCTGTCACACAGACAGCAGCAGTAAGCCCAGCACGAAGCCAGGGCAAGATCCAATACCCCAAAGGCTGCCTGACAGTCGTCAGAGCAGCAGTGGCGACGGCTGTCGCTCACTAGGTAGTCGTGGTGGTGGTGAGAGAGAGAGAGAGATAAGAGATCGAGTCATCGATCAGACGCTGACGCGGCCTCTCGGCAACTGCCGGATCGTGAGAATTGGCGAGAAATTCACGCGTACGTCTCGTTTGAGCGACTGAAGGGCCCGTTTGAGTTGGTAAAAATTTGTAAATTAAGTTCAAATATATATCTAAATATTCACGAGTCAACACGAGTACTCGTGCCTCCAGAGGCTGATCCGCGATCCGTATGTGATCTGACCCGCCACGGGTCTACGGATCATACGGATCGGATCTCCGAGATGTCCGAGCGGATCGAGTACGGATAAACTCGCATGATCCACTGACTCGTTGAGGTCTCTAATTGAATCTGGAACTTGACATCGCGCTGTTTGCTAACAGGCGGCGTCGTCAAGGTGCGTATATTTTGTTCAACTTTAATTGTAATACTGACTTGACCAACCTAGAAGTACAGCGTGACAATGATGGTTAGACCTGGCCAAGAGTGCCCACTCGGGTGCACTCGCACTCGTGCAGCGGGTCATTCGAGGCTCGAAGCTGGACACCCGCACTCGAGTGACATCCGAGTGCAGCACTCGAGTGCACACCAGGCTACTCGCGGGTGTTTGACACATCCGAGTATGTAGACACTCGTGTCGGGTAGCGGGCCTTCCGCATCCTCCACACCACTCAGCATCATTTCATGCATCATCTGCATCCCCCAGCAATTGCGGGGGGAGCATAGGTGGTGCATGATGGTATTGATGCATGAGGGTGTGGAGGAAGGAAAGTCGGGATTGGAGAAGGAGGGTATGAACACTGATATGGTGCCTCATTCGAGGGCTTACTCGCGCATGATAGATATGATCTGCAAATTAAAGTCAGTATTTAACAATATGGATGGCGTCCATACATATCACGAAGAGTAAAAAAGAAAGGAAAAGGACACACCAACCCGCCACGTCAACAGCAGATGACGTGGCACCCATATCCTCCGGCCCCATGTTTCAAGCACGCTGTTCAGCGTGGATCCGACTTCCAGCTCACGGACGCCGGCTCAAAGTCGAGCGTCAATATCATTATCGGCGTCCTGCTGCCTGCTTTGCCAGGGCTTACGCGCATATCCATGGAGACGACCCAAAGTCGTTCTCCAAAACACGGGCGCCGACTCAGAGTCGTGCGCCGTGGTCGCTAGCATGTCGTCGTCGTTGGTGTGTAGAGAGAGAGAGGGTGCAGTGGTGGTAGGATGAGAAAGAAATGACTTGATCAAGCGCTTACACGGCCTTTCGGGTTTCGGCCCGATGCGCCGGATCTAGCGAAATTATCGCGTCTAGCTCGTTTGAGCTACACAAGGGCCCGATTGACTTGAGAAAAATTTATAAATTAAGTTTAAATATGTATGATGATTGGTGAGTGTTTACATGGGTGTTTGCTCATGAGCACTCGCAGCCCAAGGCCAGACACCCGCACTCGAGTAGGCACCCGCGGTGACACTCTACTCGCGTGATGCTAACACTCGGCACTCGAGTGCCGAGTGCAGCTGCACCTGGGTGCACACTTAAACATCCGGCACTTGTGGTCAGCTCTAATGATGGTAAAGACTGCATGATGATGACGACGGTCTGACGGTTGTCGCGCTATTATGGTGTCAGCATCGTCGTTCCGAACGGCGTTGAGCACGCTCCGAACGCTATTCGGCCTTTACTGATTAACAATCGATAACAATCGTCGGTCGTCTCTTAACTCCTACCGCCAGAGCACTTTGACAAGGTGCTGTGGTATGACCCTCAGACTTAGTGTGAGCCCTCTATTGTCAGTTTTATGACTTTTCTTCTTTTTTAGACTTACAGCAGCCGCGCGGACGACTTTTGCGCGTTCTGCTCTCTCGACGAGCAGTGCGAATGCGTAAGCCTCCCAAAGGAGCCGCAACTTTTTCAAGATGACGCTAGAGGGCTTCAAGAGGCTGGATGAGCCCCCGCGCCGTATTCGTGCCTGCAACGAGGCAAAGGTTGGATTATTTTAGCCTGGATGGCGTCGCGGATGCATCCAGCTCAGCATGGTAAGTACTGTTAGATTATTCATCTTTTTCTACTCAAATTTACCGTGTCCAGGCTTCTCTCGCTGCCTTCTGCCCTCTGTCACTACAAGGACACTGCTCCATCACAACCACTCGGCACTCATAACTACATCTCTCTTCCTCTATGATGGACCGTGGACTTTCGACGTCGCGCTCTGCTCTCTCTCGAGGAGCAACGCAAATTTGTTGCCTCCTAAACAGAGAATCATTTGGATGACGATGAACTGCAGCGCGTTGGAGCAGCTCCCCGCACTGTCGTCAGGTATGTATTTTTTTCCTGCATTGTGTTACCACTGACCTGCTTTCAGTTCGGTTTCATACCGACGACTGTCCCAGCACGAGCGGAGCAAGCATAATGCCCTTCTTGATCCCTTCCCCCTTCCCTCATTGTCTTGCTGAATGAGAATCCGACTCCGTGGAGATCTGGGAGACCTGGAAGAAGATCAACAGCGACGCGAGAGGCAGCGGACAGCGGGATGGAAATATGAGGAGGGTAATACTCAGCGGCGCCAAGAGAAACAGCACCTGCCACCTCAAAGGTACGTTTCCTACAGTTTATTTTATCCGTTTACTGACACATCTCGCCCCAGACTTTTGCGTGGGGTCTCTTCTTCTCATTTTCTTCCCGTCTGGATTCCCGGGTTCGTGGTCACGGCTTCTAGCAGCCGTGAATGATATTCAACTTGGCAGCAGTAAGACCTCTAACAATGAGGCTACCGCACCGCACAGAATGAATGCGCCATTGCTTAGAGCGGCCAGGATAATGCAGGGACCATCGCCTTGCTGGTGACCAGTTGGTGCGTTCTACTTTTTGTACCTTGATTTTTCCATTCATTTGTTGACGGCGCCATAAGGGCCATCAACATCCACTATTTATTCCCAATTCTCATTCTCATGCCCTTCGCTGACTCTGCTCCCAGAAAATTGCGCAAGTCCATTTTGCCGCCGGCACGGGAGGCCACGTCAGCCTCACGTGCCGTTTGGTTTAAAATCACGGTCCTGATCAAGTCTCTCTTACGGTCTTACCACTACCTCCCGTTGCGACTGCCTCCTCGACGCTGCCTTGCACACGTCACCCGTCGGTGTTGCTTTGCGCATATTGTCTTTGGGTGTTGCCATGCTGGTCTCATTGACAACAAAGTTGTGAGGTGCGTTGTGCTCTGTAATTTTTTCCGTTTTGGCAGCTGTCTTTTTCTAATTATGAGAATAGGACCTCGACACGACACCAACGCCAAGCGCGCCGAGTATCACGACGGCGGTCCCATTGCGGACAACACTCAGCACACCGAGGACGATGACGAGCCCCAGAACGCTGCGCCATCCGGGGCCCCAAAATATCGAGATAATCCCACATGAATGACGACTCCACGATGGACGTCGACCACCTTACTAACGCCAAGGATGAACTCTACCAAGGATGACGACAAGAAGGCCGCTGATGATGACGACTGCGCTTGAGGACCAGGATCATGCTATTGTGGATGAGGATACCAAGCACGAACTCCAGCACCACAAGACACGAAGCACGAGCACCACGAGCGCGCAAGAAACACGAGCTCAACGAGGATACAAGAACCATGAGGTCATCGAGGATACAAGAACCACGAGCTCGATGAGGACACTGAACACGAACCCCAGCATCACGAGAGCATGAGTACGACCACCATGATGGCATGCGCGTGACGAGGACGACCACCACGACGGCACAAGCATGACGAGGACGACCACGATCAAGAGCACAACCACGAGGATACCGAGCATGAGGACGAGGATACTGAGCATGATCACGACCACGAGGGCACCAAGCGCGACGATGACTACGAGAATACTGAGCACGACGACGAGGACAAGAACACCGAGCACAATCACGAGGACAAGAAAACTGCGCATGACCATGAGGACACTGAGGACAAGTATCATTGTCCTGACTGTGATGGATCCTGGATGGATTGCAGGGGCATCACGGTAGGCTAGTATTGGTGTCTAGTAGCTATTACTGTAGCTACTGATAACAGATATAACTGATAATCATTATGTGCTTTTGCTTTCCTTGTTTGGGCTTTGATAGTATATATATGTGTGAAATGAGAACCTTGATGGCTTGCATATCACTTCTGTAGTGCTTTCCGGATGCTTTTGAATGGCTTGTGCGATGTGTTTAATAATCTGTTAAGCACTCTGCAGTATACTCAGGACAAGGTTCTTCGAGACATTTACTTTGAGGAGCCTTTCAATGACTTTGAGTGTGTCTTATAAGTGAGCAGAAGATGTACTAAAGTCATCTTTAGAGAAGGTTCTCTGAGATATGTGTCTTATACTAACTTTGGAGTGCTTTTTGTTCACTTTGAGAGTGTCTTAGAGTGTCTTGAGGTGTCTTAGGATATATGTCTCAGAGAACCTTCTCCGAAAGCATCTTTGTAGCCTTTTAGTCTTTGCCATCTTTAAGTGCTTTAAGTTGTGTTAAGTCGTCTAAATGCAAGTAGGCCTTTTCAGATGTGATGGTGTTCTTCGTAGTACAATGCGCTGTCGGAAAATTAGCGCTGGTGCTTTCGAGTTACCACTGGGAAACTGGCGCTGCTGTTCATCATTGGAGAGCTGGCGTGGTCGGTCATAATACTGGCCAGTATTCGCGCCAACAGCTTGCAGTGTGTACATACGCTCAGGATATCCGTGATTTTGCTGCATAGTATGATTGAGAGAAGATGGTTGGACGATCGCGATTATTATAACTTTATTATATAAATATAATAAAGTCATAATAATTATAATTTGGACTGACCTCTTTCACTTCTGACTAGCATAAGTATAATTTCAGATCTCTCGCAATACACCACGGAAGATCTCGTTCCATGTTCTTGCGCGCCTCGAGTATTTCGAGGTGTGGAGGATTGCCATATCGAAATAGAGGATTTTATTGGCAGAGTCTGGCTGATCACCAATGCCATTACGAATGATGCTTCTAAAACCAGCCTGTACACATCTTGGTGAATGCGACTATGCATTAATTACTGTCTCTGACGTTCCCTTGTGGCTGATGTGCAAAGCTGTTGGTTTCGACAAGCTGTTTGTTTCTTACGGCAAGGGTCGTAAAGGATGGGCCTCGCACTGCATTCAGAACTATAAACACTTCCCCGTTTTCCCTTGCCATCTCTCGTTAAGGAAGGACCATTAGTACAGGACAAATTTGTTCCAGGTCTGCTGCCTCCCACTCCGAAGGCCCCAAAATCTCCCAAGTTTCGGCCCAGCCCCAGTATCAAACCATCGGTGTCCTTCCCTCCTCCCGCTCCCGCTGGTTCATCAAAGGTTGTGCATGCGAAATCTACACTGTTGCCGACAAAGGGCAAAGCAAAGTCTGTCACATCTAACAGTGCAGCTCATCGTGCTTATGTCATTTAGAGTTTAAAAGTCCAGTCCAGGCTGGTCTTTTGACCTCAAAGTCAAGCAACCGGGGACTGCAACCGGTTGTAACTTCCCAGTTTTGGATGCAACTGCAACCGGACCCGGTCCTGACTGCAACCAGGCTGCAACTATAGTTGCAAGACTGGTCCGAACCAGTTGCAACCCAACCGGTTCAGACCAGTCTGAGATCGGTCCGAACCGGACAGCATTACTTAAAATAGTACAGTAAGCCAGACATCTGCATCCCAAGGTCAAGTTGACAGTATGTAGCACACTTGTACAGTAATTCATTTTATTAGGAACTGCTCAGAGTCATTCTGGGCAGTTCTGCATTCTGTTCAGTCTGCAGAGTTGGCTCTGTAAGCAGCCTAATTGGGCAGATGAAGTAGACGTCTCTTCATGCAACACTCAATAGTGAGTGAAATGTTCAGTTTTGAGAGCCGGATTTAATGGAATTTAAATCGGGTAGCAGTTTACTATGAAGTTAGGCCATAAAACGCGATTTAGCCTGATTTCACCTGTATTTTATTCATTACTCATGCAATATGACCTCTACAAATATCGACCCGGATGCTGTCTGGTGCAGAATTCACCGCTCTACATTTCGTACACTCACGCCTAAGGCCGAAAACCACTGCGGAGCTCATAATTTAACAGATATACCTGTTTTAAGCGAAAAACTGGTTGCAACCGGTCCCAACCGGTCCATCCCGGTTGCGGATCATCCCACGATGGCTTAGGACCGGCAACCGCAACCGGTTGCCATCACAGACCGGTCCTACTCAAAACCGGTCCTAAACGGTTGTAGTCTGGTCCAGTCTGCGATCTTTTGCGATCCTAGCAACTGGACTTTTAAACTCTAATGTCATTCGTTACGGGACGACAGTTTTGATGTTTGGATCATCGTGTGTGATTTTATCATCGTGTGTATCTCACTCTTACACAAACACAGTGCTTTGGCAATTCAGGCGTTTAAGGAGGCAATGAACGATGGATGGACTGACGTCGTTCTCAAGTCGTTCGACATCAATGAAGATCTTGTTCAGTTGCAGGAGTACATGGATGGTGTATCAATTCTGGAGGAACAGATGTAACCGTAGCTGGAATACACATGTTTCTACATGTGCATACCATCATATTGTAATGACGTCATCTGAAGAAACATATCGCCATTAATCATATCATTTACCAAATACTCCCTCACCATAGCATAATCCTCTGGCTCGTCTGCTCTATCCTTCAGTGGTGTATTGACTACCTCATTTGGGACTGGATGCAAATAGTACTCAGGCTCTAGTAATGCCCCTCGAATGATCAAATGTAGCGGAACAATGCGCAATGAGCGTCTTGGGAGGGCCCCCACGCAATAGAAACCTAAGTGTTGATCAAATGCAGCACTGCGGGCACTTGTCATCAAAGAAGCTGTGTAAGGATGTATCAATGCGAAATACACCTTCCGGGGCTTATCCAGACTCTTGAGACTAATACGATATTCAAAGATTGCCATGAGACGGGCAAAGAAATGTCACCTCGCCATATTAGACTTGACGAAAACACAGTCAAATCAAGGGTGGTTGTAGAAGTCTGCCGAACATTTCAGGTAGTCTGTCGATGACTTCCAATTGACTTCGTTTTCGTAATGGACCTTCATTGACCCATACAGACGGATCTACAGGTCTTCAGTATTAGCAGCATTGTCATTGATGTACAATTCACGAACTTCATAGTAAGATTGTTGGAAATGCTAGTTCAATCTAGCATATTCCATGCCTTACTCAGCAGAATGAGAGAGAAAGTTGTAGAACATTCTAGATACATATAGTTTAGACTATATAAACCCAATGTACAGTACTGTAGTCCTCACGGAATTGTATCTAGTAGCCTCATAGCCCAAGCAGCATACTTATCACCCCAACCTTGATTCACAACAAAGGTTGAAGACCGGAGAATTCCTGAGCTTGGGGAAAGATATCCGGGTACTGAAGTAGGAAAGGCTTCATGAAGGTGGTCAGCTTCCTAGTGAGTTGGATATATGCAGGATCTGTGTCGGCCCGTATCTCCTTTAGTTGTCGAACTGTAAACTTGCCGCCACCCTTTTCTTTATGGTCATGAACAGAAGCATGACCACTGTAGTCAAACGCAGCATCATCTGCTGCTGCAGTATCCATTGCCGTCAACATGAGAGATGCAGTACCCACTGCCGGTGCTCCTGAGGCTTCCTAAACCGCAAGTGCACATAGGCATGCCTCTTCATATTTTTCAGCAAGCTGGGCACGTAGCACATTGTACAAGTCAACCTGGGCGCGAATGAAGTTTGCGACACCCATGCAATGGTCAAACTTGAGAATCTACACGAAGGTTAGTCCTGTTGTAATTGCACCCCTCTTGGGTGGGAACCAATTAATTATGTAAAGATCTAATTTGACCAATGCGTCTTTATGCATCGCAGCGCGTATACCACCCCAGTCTGGTTTCTACTTTTTTAACAAGCTATATACTGTCCTAAATATGCTAATAACATGCTCTAGATGCTTCAACCCTCACGAAACAGGACATACATGAATGAGTTCATTTGTGACCACAGACTTATCAGGAAAAGCACTTTAGCGTCTGGTTGACTTAAGTTCAGAGCCTGATTTTTCAGTTAACCTAAGAGGCTCAAGTTGCTTAAGTCAACTGAGGATAACTTGGGATGACTTAGAGATTCATATTAGATTGAAGTTATCACAGGTCATTTTTAGTTACTACCTATAGTAGACTCAAGGATACAGCATATCCAGAAAATAACTTCAACTGTCTTTATGCAGGCCAACATTCACAAGTTAATATAAACTAACATACTGTACTATTACGACCGCTTGCACACATCACATGTCACGAGGTCTGATGAATGTCTTTGACGAAGCATGTTCCTAGAGAGTGTTAATCACTCTCTAGAGCATTCTAGTACCTTCTAGCTACCCCTCCGGAGTGTGCTAGTGGGTTTGCGATATCTTTCCTGAATGCGGACAACATGAGACAAGGCCTAAAGCTAAGCTTCAATCAGCCACTTTGTCACTATGAAATGCGGAACAAGAACCCACTAGTACTCTCTGGAGGGGTAGCTAGAGGGCACTAGCAATGCTCTAGAGAGTGACTGGTACCCTCTAGAGACATGCTTCATCACAGACATTCACAAAATGTCACAAAGTCTTTGTACTGATGGAAAGGCATCAAAGAAATTGTTTGCTGTCTTTTCCGAGGTTTTTCTCTCAAACAAAGACATCTACATTCTCTTTACTTGAGTATTTACTCTAGAAAAGAGGCAAAGAAATTTTCTTCTGACATTTTTGCTCTTCAAATAACACTGACTCGCGGCAGTGTTTGACATATATCTATTATGATGGAAAGAAACAAGCAATCTGACAGTAGTCATACAACTATGTATTTATTCTTAAGGACTACTATTGTGGAGTTTCATTCAATTTGTTGGTCACAGGTCATGAGGGATCTAAAATCGACGAAATATCACATCTATGACAGGTCGTACGCAAATCTGATGAATCGGGCAAGTAAAAATTGCCGAAAATGGCTCTAAATCTGCCCAAATTAAGCTGATTTGACGAAATTTTTTCCCTGAGTCACAGCACCTGCGGCGTCATAATGAAATTAAATTTTCGTCAGGCCGGTCATAGGTCACACAGCCTGACGAATTGAATGAAACTAGACAGTATACACTTTCAATTAATTCCTTAGTCACAGATCACAAAAGATCTGAAATCAACGAAAAGTCATAAAGGTCACAGCGAAAATCGTCAAAAAGTCTGCGGCGGGGCCCCTACCACCCTCCTGCCACAGCAGCAATTACTAATGACTATACTTATATGGTAAGTCGACAAAACCAAAATTTTATTCAAGGGGTTATACTGTACTATTACGATCATAGGTTCGGTCGAAAGGAAATTTTTGGTCAAAATTTAATTGAAAAAAATCAGATTAATCAAAAGAAAATTATTGGCGCAGGCCGTTTTTTTCAGCCGTGACCTGTGACCGAACCTATGATCGTAATAGTACAGTAAGTCACATGAACTGACGAATTGATTGAAAGTCTACAGTATACTGTACTATTATGATCGTAGGTTCAGGTCACGGGTTACAGGCCCTAAAAATGAACCTATTATATAAGCAGGTTACTGGATTTTTTAGCCTCTGAACTTGATTAAAATTGGTCACAAATTTGATTTTTCTTCTAATTCAGGCTTTCCAGCCATTTTCCCTATTTTTCACCTTATTTTATGCCTAAAACAGTGTAATTCTACTGGTCTCCCATATACTGTAGTGTTACGACTCGATGTTCACGTAACGCGTAACATCGGGCTGTGAACTGAACTAATATATACATCATAACGCGTAACACAGCAAAATTTCCGTGTCGAGAAGCTCAAAATAGCAGTTTTGGGCGCGACAGCTGACGCCGCCGCTCCTTTTATAGTAATTGCACCCTGAATGAACTAACAATTTGTTAGTTCACGATCATAACACATAACACCCCGTGAACATCAGGTTGTAAGACTACAGTAGTACAGTCAGAATTAAGCTAAAAACTCCTTCTACTCGCCTTCTGATAAGAATAAGAATGAACTTATTTTACATAGGTTACAGACCTCCGACCGGCCTGAACCTTGTCCCAAATAGGTTCAGTGGGTCACAGGTCACACCTACTGAACCTACAATCGTAATAGTACAGTACACAATAAATATGAGAAGGCGAGTGATGGGGTTCACTCAGATCCGACAAAGACGGATTGCTTCACCGACAAGATGGATCCCGAGGAATCTGCATGCTACGCGCGTGGGGGTCAGGCACCCCAAAGACCAGGTTAGTGTAACCTCATCGTTACTATCCGTACCGGTGGAGCGGTTAGTCACCTAGAAGCGGTTAATCTGACGATATCTCCTCAACGACATACCTTCCTGACCTCAATCTTTTAAGAATCTCAAATATGCATACTCCAGCTACATCCGTGTTATTTTTTGGGGGCGGACGGTGAACAAATGCTTTGAGTAGACCAAAATCTAGTCGAGCAAGTTAATGACGTCACAGAATTGATCCCGCGTATTTCCCACACTTTTCGTCTTGTCTTATGCCCACATAACTACTGTAGTGTTACGACCCCATATTCGCATAACGCGTAACATGCATCAGGAAAATCACTTTAGGCTTAGGGTAACTCAGGCATATGACCATGTCTGAAGTTGACCAGAGGGCTCTGAGGCCCTCTGGCTCACCTCAGTTATCACAAGTTGACTTGTGCTTAGGCTATCTTCACAAGTTGCAAGTAGTTAACTCAAGTTTCCCTTAGTTTACTCACTATAAGTACCTCGCCTCAAGCTGCCTTAGGTAGGTCTAAAGTTTACTCAAGTAAGATTGACCAATACATAAGTTCAGGATGAATTCCTGGTTCACGTCAAATGAAGCACAGTACTGTAGCGTTTCGACCGTTAATTCCCATATCGGGTCACGGGGCCTCGCGAAGCGAAGCTATACATAGAGCATATCGCGTCACGGTCGATTTTTTCAGGCACAGATCGCTCAAAATGGAAATTTTCGGGCCCGCCTAGCGGCGGGCCATCCTAATCGGGTAATTTCCGCCTCTGTGCCTGGTTACAAAGCTATATCTTTTTAAGGGTCTAGCGTCACGGTAAAAGACCGCGAAGTTACGGTTGAAACGCTACAGTAAATTCAAATGTAATCTACACAGTGCATATACAAATGGAAAACTACAGAGGGGACAGAGTATTCTGCGGGTGGAGAACAGTTATGGCTCCGTCCGTGACACCGCCCAGCCCGAAGCCGATCTCTTACCCGCGCAAGCACGATGGCGGGTATGATAGGGATAACGAGGGACGCACCTGTGCCGGCAGAACGAGCTGCAGCTCGCTCTGCACCATCTCTTGTGCTCTCCATTCCTCAATAGCACCCGTGTCGTAAAGATGTTCATGAGTATTGCTGCTCCGTCCTGGAGGCTGACGCGTTCGTGCTTTGCTCGCCGTATGAAAAGTCGAACGTGAAATCCATGGCTGTTTGAAGCGAAATCGAGGTTCGAACAGTGATAGAATCCGATGAACGATGGAGTCTGTATGGCATATGTTCAACTAAAATAAAGGAAATCTCAAGAGAAATACGCACTGTTCTACGCTAGACAGCTCCGCGACTCCAACCAGCCCAACTCCAGGCCCTGTTCTAGCGCCGTAAAGGTGCAGCGACATATTCCGGCGCTTACGCGGCAATTGACGACGGATGGCGGAAACAGGGCAACAAGAGGACTTGAAAATAACGAGTTGAACAAAAAGAAAAGAAGCCCAAAGATTACGCACTGTTTTGGGGTGGACGCGTCCGCCACGCTAGCCTGACTCCCAAATCGTCGCCTCTCTGTGGGCGTAAAACGACGGCGAGAGGTGATACAGCTTGAGGCTCGGCGTCGTCGTCTGAAGACATCTTTGCTCCGTCACACAGGCTTCGAGTTCGCGTCGTAAGGTCGTCCATCTCCAGTGACCACTGTTCGAAGCGGCACCGCAGGCCGGAGAGCAACGAAAAAAGCAACTAGTGTAAAGAGAGCTACGGAACCCCTAGGATAGGACGCAGCACCTCAACGAGGTGCTGGTGGTAAGAAGTAGAGGGATGATCATTGATCTGATCCGCCTCTGGTACCTTGTGGCCGGCGCCGTCGTCCAGAAGCTTTCACGCCATGCTCAATGTCGGAGCAGAATGGTGGAAAGGTGTCCTCGCTGTTGAAAGCGGCAGAACAAGGCCAGAGAGCAACGAAAATTGAGAGACGAAGAAGAGTCGTAGGCACTCCGACGAGGTGCTGGTGGTAAGAGAGAGATAGGATTGATAGATGGCTTCATGTAGCAGATTAATACAACGAAAAAAGAAATCGAGGAGGACGCACCGCGTTGAGCTGGACGCGTTGGCAGCGCCTTCAGCCCGAATCCCAATTCGTGGGCTCGTTGGAGCGCCGTAACAGCGCGGATCTCTTCAAGCCTCGTGAAGCCCGAATCCGCCGTGGAAACTCCTTGTATCCGACAGGAGAGCAGTAAACTAATCCGACTCCATCGTCGAGAAACGTTGGTGCTCTGCTGCTCCGTCCTGAAGGCCACCGTTCCGGCGCGTACAGGGCATGTAGACAGGAATTCGGTGTCGTTAGCAGTGCTGCCTGGGTAGGGCTTACGCTGAGCGAAGGAACCGCGGCGTTCTAAAGGACGGCAACGAGGTAGAAAGTGTTCTCCTGCGCTGGGAGTCGTGCCTCGGTGGGGGGTTGTCCACGGATGGCGGAAATAGGGCAACGAGAGAGCTTGAAAATAACGAGTTCAACAAAAATAAAGGAAGCCCAAAGAATACGCGCTGTGTTGGGGTGGACGTGTCCGCCACGCCGTCCAGCCTGACTCCCAAATCGTCGCCTCTCTGCAGGCGCATACACGACGGCGGGAGGTGACACAGCCTTTTGAGGTTCGGCGTCGTCGTCTGACAACGACGTTACTGCATCATCCAGGGTTTGAGTTGGCGCTCTCCTCGTCGTAAGGTCGTCTTCGACCACTGTTCAAAGTGGCACCGCGGTCCAGAGAGTGACAAAAAAGAAAGTGATGGGAATAAAGAGGGCCGCGGGAATCCTAGAAGCATCTCATTGAGATGCTGGTGGTAAGATGCATAGAGATGATCGAGCCGCATCATTCAGCTCAGTCATTCCCCTTTTCGAGGCGTAACACTTCCGACTACGACGTGTCTGTGGCCTTGGGATATCTTTTCTATTCTGCTTTCTTCAGTCTCTTGTCTTTCTTCAGCCTGCTTAGACTCATGCTAGCAGCTCTCGATGCAAGTGTTCGACCGCACTTCTCTCGCTACTGGTTTCATCTTCGAGCCCGTAATGGACGACAGACCTCGACAACAATTCAGGTAGGTGCGCATTTTGCTCAACATGCGGACATGTCCCAGCCATTTGAATGCTACATGGAACATTTTCCCGTATGGGAAAGTCACCATGTAACATTACAAGGCGGTGACTCTCTCCAAAGTTCACCACGGGATAACTGGATAACTTAGGAAGGCCGTCATCCTGGTGTAGTGGACACCAAGCTCTCGATACAGGTTCACCAACTGGCAACCAAAGCGTAATTCGCGTATGAGACACCAATGCGTTATCCTTCGCTTTCCTCTGTACACTTTCATCAAAACTCTCTCCAATCCCCACGCCATCTGACATGATATCTCTCGCGAACTGAACGGTACGGTCCGTATCCTCGCCCTCCGGCAATCTGTCGCACAACGGCAACATCGTTGTACACGGCGAATCACTGGGAATGGCAGCCCAACTACTGCGTCTGTCATTCGCGCACACTTGGACAAGCCGCGGACGTTGGGATGGCAATTCGCGAGATGTGCTCCCTCGACTCTCGTGAACAGAAGCTCGCCAAGGCTAAGGAACTGGGAATGGCACAAACAGTTGTTACTAGCTTGTCCGCCATGGCGTTTCCCTCTTTGGGTCTCATTGACATGCCTCCGTTTACAACCCGTCTCAAGGGCGTCGTTGCGAATGATATTTACATTTATATAGCTCACACCACCTCCTTATCGATTGCCATTTTTCTGAGAAGACATACAATTTGGAACAGACAGCTACTCACGAGTCCGATGATTATGATATTCTTCGATTCTTGCAATCCATTCTTCAAGCTCTCCTCCCACCATTCCCGCTGATCATGCACATCGACCGGCCCTGCGCAATTGCTCGGGGATGGTCGGTGGGCATGAATAAAGTATTCTCTTCAATGGCATGGATCCTAGTCCACAAGTTGTCAGTAGGTTGCAAAGCAATTTTTCTTGGAGTTTCCCGCTTATGGGAAACTCACCATGTAACAGGATCGTGAACTTTTGCTGACCAAGCTTGATTAAAAGTGTTCCTCTTGTCTCGTACCACCATCTTCGATGCCATGTCGACTGGCTGGTCACCCATCCACATTGACAGCAGACACAATTTGACAGCCGGCCTATGGAGAGCCAGGCCGACCTTGAGCAGGGCTTTGTAGGCCGGCTGTCAGCTTTGTTCCTGTTCTTTCCGTTCTTTTTCTTCGGTCAGCTCTGAAATTTAAATTCTTCAAGTACGCCTCCCAATGGTTGGTGACCCGCTATGTTGAGTTCACGAGATAATACCGCAACCTTCGCAAGGCTAATGACCCCTAGTGACCACGATAACGCCACGTGTATGTTGGTTTTTCGTCGATCACGGGCTGACAGTGACAAGTCCGGTCATTTGTCCTTTCCTTCTGCCACCATCGTCCACTCGATACTTAGCGAAAAACTGGTGCGAGTACACTATTCTCTTTCATTGTGACTGCTAACTATATTCTTCTATGACCACACCTGTACCGATGACATTTCAAGCATGACGACGTCGCTCACGCCCGACGATGCCACTCATTCACACACGACGACACCATTCATTCACTTGTCCACTCCGCTATTTCCACCACGACGACATTGACAATTCTTCAACTACCATGACAACAACACTGCCGTTTCCACTGCTGCTTCGGCCACAGTAACGATGTCAGTCAAAGCGGTTGGTCTTTCCCTTCCTGCATATTAACAATCTACTGACAGGCATGAGGAATGCAGACATGAGATGATGCATTGTTCATATTGGCTTCTCTGCTTCATGCTAACCGCCTCTATAGACAACCAGATGTGAAACCACCAGCCCACGACCCAGACGAGGACGAGGACGCAGCACGACTCGGACGAGGACACTTCAAGACGCGGGCAAGGACCCGACCTGAACAAACTCGACGTGGGCAAGAAGTACGACCTGAATGAGGATGCTGCACGACGTAGATGAGGATGCACGACGCGGGCAACGATGCAGCACAACCCGGACGAAGACACCAATGAGGATACCGCACGACTCGGACACCACCAGACCTGAACGAGGATACCGCGCGACTCGGACGAGGATAACGCACCACGAGGATAACACACGATTCGGACGAGGATAATGCATGACTCGGACACCACCAGACCTGGACGAGGATACCACACGACCCGAATGAGGACACAGTGCGACTCGGACGAGGATAACGCATGACTCGGATGAGGATAACGCACGATTCGGACGAGGATAACGCACGACTCGAACGAGGATAACGCACGATCCCAACAAGGACACTGTACGATGCGGGCAAGGATACTGCACGACCCGAACACATCATGATGGGCAAGGACACAGTACGACCCGGATGAGGACACTGCACGACCCGGACAAGGATACTGACCCGCATGAGGATACCACCCGACCCACACGAGGATACCTTACGACTACAACAAGATACCGCATGACCCAATGAGGACAATGTTCGACACGGGCAAGGGCGCTGCATAACCCGAATGAGGATATCACCCGACCCGACTGCCTGATGTGGGTGTGGTTATTGCTTAATGTAGTGAATGATCATATAACCTGGTAGGTTGTTTAAGCTTCAATGCCTATATATAGATGCTATGACTGTCTAGCTAGCTGTACTATATCTTTTCAATTGATTAACATTCAAAATCATTTTTGATGCGCATTTTAGATTATCTGAGGAATTATAGTCAAGATCTTCTCTACCTATGTAGTATATTGAGTAAGACTTTATTGAATGAAGTCTACATGACAGAACTTAAGTTAATTTGATGCTGATTAGAGTTCACTTCGATATGACCTAGGAGGTGTCTGGATGACTTCAGTCATCTCAGGTTAACCTGAAGTTAACTTGAGAATGGGTTAGGGGTGGACTGTGTGTTTAGTTAACTTGACTCTTTGAGAACCTTTTCATCTCTAAGTCAACCATATGCCCTTAGGTGAACTATGGTAGACCAGAGTGGTAGACTACTTTTCCTGATGTGGGGTCGTGAACTGAACTAAAATTTCATAAGTAACACATAACAAAGCTCCAAAATCGCTTGTACACACCCAAAATAGTAATTTCCGCCGCGGCGCTTCGCGCCGCCGCTCCTTATAAGGTAATCGAGCCCTGTGTGAACTAGTAATCTATTAGTTCACGAGCATAATGCGTAACACCCGGTGAACATCGGGTCGTATTACTACAGTACACTGTCCATCCCAAGAAATGGTGAGGAGGCATAGATAGTATATATGATTCAGGTAGTTAACAAGTTGGGAGGCAGAAATAGCGGGGGAGAGCAGTCCCAGCGATTTTAACCGCTTCTAGGTGACTAACCGGTCCACCGGTACAGATAGTATCGCCGTCGTCCGAGTTAGACTGATCGTGTCTGCTGGCTCACTTAAGCAACGCTCTTGCCAAATAGAGTGCGTCACTCGGCTTCTTCCGGGTCTCTGGCAATGTTAAACTGACGATCGCCAAGCCTGCTCAGCTACTACAACCATGGGGCGGGCAAGTCCTCCTCCCTCTCTTAATGTCTCTGACCCTCAGGTCAAAGACTTTGCACCGCCTCCGCGTCCATTTACGTCCGTACCAATGCCAGCTACGCCAAAATCCCCAAAGTCAGCAGACTCGGACACCACGGCCACCAACTCGTCCGATGAGTTCAACTGGGACGAGGACGAGGCAGACGAAAAGGCAAAATTCGAGGCGTCCAAGGCCAAACGCCTGCGTCTCGTCTATCTTGCCTTTATGAAGCTCTCTCGCACCATCCGGACCCTTCTGGTGGGCATCCTTGGCTCGGCAATCCTCATTACTCCCTTGCTCGTCGTCGAACTGCGCTTCAAGTCCCGCAGCGTCCATTCCCATGTATTCGCGTGGTCCCTATGGTTTTCCATCATCTGGGCAACCGCATGTGTTACCTACCTAATCGTGGATACCATTCCCCGACTGGTAATCGGCATCATCGTTCTACTTGGCGGCAAGGTCGAGAGATTCAAGTTCCAACTCGAGGTACTATCTGCATCTGAAGTCTCTAACTCCCATTCTGACCCCGTGTTTAGCTAGCCCTCGCCGTGTCTGGTTGGCTTAAACTCGCGCTCGACATATCTTGGGCATGGATAGCTCTTTCTATCATACGTGCAGTCTACAAGCCTGCGGGGTCATACTGGCCAACGATCAACCAGGTTATGCAGGCTCTCTTCGCCGCAGGCATCATTCTCCTTGTTGAGAAAGTCTTCCTTCAATTCGTTGCCATCAACTTTCACCAGAAAGCCCTTGCGGCCCGACTGGCCGAGAACCGTCTCGGTTTGCGCGCCTTAGACCGCCTTTCCAGTGCAGAGCCCAGGCGCCGTCATGGCCAGTCCAAAAGCACCGTTTCGATTGCCGGCTTTGGCTCCATGGACTTCAGCCACAAGAAAGCATCATCCGCAGACCTAAATCATTTTCAAACTCCCGGCGTGACTCCAGGCGCATCTCCCGTAGATCCTGCTTCAGGATTAGCTAACGCCACCAAGGCTGATGCAGCCCTCCACTCCCTTTCCAATTCCGCCAAGCCGAATGTGCGCAAAAGTCGGCGTAAAAAGGCCATGGCGACACTCATTAGTGATGCCATCGGTGGTGCTATTGGACAGGTTGCGCTCAAAAACTCCAAGCTTAATCGCGCAGGTGACATGGGAAGCCTTCACTCTGCTCGACGCCTCGCTCGGAAGCTCTTTTCCGCACTGAACAACGAACGCGATTTCCTCATTGTCGATGACTTTTACCCCTACTTCCGCACAACCGACGAGGCCCGTGATGCGTTCTTGCTGTTTGATAAAGACGGTAATGGCGACATATCGAAACGCGAGATGCGCGAGGCGGTCCAGCGAATTTACCGCGAGCGCAAGTCGTTGGTGTCCAGCATGAAGGATGCGGGGAGTGCGGTGTCCAAGTTGGACTTTGTGTGCCTCGGACTGTGTTTGGTCGGAATCATCTTTGTGTGCATGTTGATTTTCAACAAGGACAACACACTCGCTTCACTGGTACCACTTGCCACGATCATCCTCGGATTCTCCTTCATCTTTGGAAATTCGGCAGCGACGTTATTCGAGAGTATGATCTTCATATTCTCGACGCATGTCTTCGATGTCGGCGACTTGGTTATGATCGATGACCAGGTTCTCGAAGTGCGGGAGTTTGGAATGTTTTCTACCGTCTTTCGGAGGGTCGATGGGCAGGAAATTGTTGCCCCCAATTCACTGTTGGCAAGCTCCAAGTTGATACATAACTTGAGGAGGAGTAATTCCATGTCAGCTCTCTCGTTTTCCCGTGGTTCCCGTCTCTGATTTTTTTTATAGGTGGGAGACGACCAACATCCAAATTGCGTACAATACTCCCTTGGAAGTCATCGAGGAGCTTCGCAATGGGATCAAGAAGTATATCGCTGAAAACAACCGCGACTGGTCTGGGATGGATCTCAATATTGACAAGATGGAATTCCAGAACGCCATACATCTCATTGTTGCAATGGAGCGTAAGTTCATTGACCGATAACACTGTTCACTAACCTTGCTTCTTCCAGACCGGCCCAACTGGCAAGACTGGGGCGGGCGTTGGGCACGTCGGACCAAGTTCATGCGCAATCTCAAGACGATTCTTGAAGATCTCAAGGTCCGGTATACCCTCCCTGTCCAACCCGTCATTCTACAGCAACAGGGGTCTGGGATGTCTATCCCGGCTCCTTTTGCACAAAGCGGGGAAGCACTGGGCAACGCGGGTGAGTTTAAAGCAGGTCCAAGCCAAGGGATGCCGACGAAGGGGTTCACATAGGCGAGAAGTGAGAATGGACACGATAGATTTACGCCTACTACTTTACATAACGCCGAGGACGCGGGCGTTCTGTGGATATTATACTGATATACTAGAAATCGAGAGTAGTGTTGTTCAACTCAATTGTATTTTCATTTGGGTCGTCCATGTTGCTATACATCTGTCCTGTTCATGCGGCGCCGTCCAAGCAAGTTGCGAAACGAATCCTAATGCTACGAGTCCACCCGCACCTGTAAACTTTTGCGAGAATGCCTATAATATAATGCCGTACGTATATGCTATGCTACAAGAGATGTCATCACTTCCGCGATTAGAACTACATGTGCGCTGGGATATGTATGTCTATACGTCCACGTCCACCGTCGCCGGGTCAATGAGCATGTTTATGCTTCTCTCGCTCCCGACTCGTCTTCGTATCAACCCTCACATACTCGCTCTCGTCAATGCTCTCTTTATCTTTCTTTACACCCATATACGCTTCGCCCAGTATCTGCAGTGCTACGGCACGCAGCTGGGCTTTATCGCGTGTTATCGCAGGGTCCTCGAGGACGCGGTCGCAGGTCTCGCGCAGGACGGACTCGATTTCCAGTTTCGTACCCTAAAAATCATCTGAATTGGGCACCTGTGAAATTGGAGATGGGACGCTACCTTGAACAGTGCCTGCAATCCTTTCTCGGCGGCTTGCTCCTCCAGCCGTTTCCGCTCATCTGGCGAGAGATTGCCCGCCTTCTCGGCGGCTTGTATTTGCTCAAACACGCTCTTGAGCTCAATCGCGGATCGGAGAGTAGAAACACTGTAAAATAATTAGTCTTTGCCATTTCGGACGAAAGGACACTTGCGTTTCACTGAAGACATGATATTTGCCCTGGACGTTGTGCAACCATCCACCGACACCGAGGAAAGATTGGTTCGTCGCGAGAAAGTGTTTGGCCTTTGAGGCATATACAAACCCAATGGCCTGCAAGAGATCAACGCCATACGACTCTTTCTTCAGATCCTCAGCCTCCAAATCACAGATTGTCGTCCAGCTTGACGTAACATCTTTGTCGTACGGTCCAGTTGCAGACTCTGTGAAGATGCCCAGTTTGCGTTCAAGATTTTGAACAAGCTTCTCGATGCGTTCCTTTCTCTCTGCGGCTTTCTGTGGCAATTATTAGTTGAGTAAAAATGAAGGTGAAAGATACAATCACCTCTACACTCTTCTTCCTATCCTTTTCCTCCTTCTTTAGCTTCTCTTCCTCACTCATAATGACTCTACCCTTGGAGTCTTTCGGTCTCTTCTCATCTTCTTCCGCGTCGTCGACCTCCTGAAGGGCCGTCTTCATGTCCCTAGCCAAACTGATGTGGCCAATGATAGGCACGAAACGGTCACCGCCAAATATTGCGCCAAAGACCTCTTCTGGATCGACGTAGCCACCCTCGGGGGCACTCTCTTTAGGGCCGAACTCGTTGTACTTGCGGCGTAAATTGTCGTCAGAAAGAGTTTGATAAGCGACAGCGATCTCGTTGAAACGCTCTGCGGCGTTTGGGTCATCCGGGTTCTTGTCGGGGTGGTGCTTTATTGCAAGTCGCCCTTTAGATGAATTGAGTGGTAAGAACGAAGAGGAAAAAAGAGAAGGCACGTACGATAAGCCTTCTTAATATCCTCGGTCGTCGCAGTGACTGGGACACCCAAGATATCATAATAACCAGTTTCAAGAGGGTTCTCCTGGGTACCGATTTTCCTACCTTTTCTCGCTGCAGACAATGGCGTTGAGGCGCCTGAAGATGGCGAGGATGACGCGGCCGCTCTACTGGACGAAGGTATCTGGCCGGGATAGAACGCATGTGTTATGATGGTCTGGCATGAAAAGCATCGGATCTGGAGAGTAGTTCCGGGCTTGGGCTGAGGGGTGGGTACTGGAAATTCGAGGCTCGCATTACAACGACTGCAGGTTGTCTGGATATGGGGATATATAGGCCTCGATGGCAGAATATTGGAGGACATGGCTGTACTGGTCAAGTTGCCCTTTTCGGTAACCTTTCTGCTTTCGGACCGGCGATCAAAAAGTTCCTTGTCTCCTGCCATGGCTCGCATACGGCAAGGAAAGGAAAAGAAACTTGTTTCGCACAAAAAGCGCGACGTAAAGCCACCAGCAGTGGTCACGGAAGATGCAGCGTTGGTCCACGATGTCTCCTCATTTATAAAAAAGCTCAAATCTGGCGGCGGCGACGACCAAGATGAAAACGATCTGAAATCAAGCAAGCACCACGCGAAATCGACTCCGAAAGCCAAACCCCAATCGCAGAAATCCAAGCAGACACAAAAATCAGCAACGAATACCTCGGAGGTACGTGAACGAGACTATCCTCGATTTAACGCTCATACTGGCTAGTCATCAAATCACAAGAAATCAAAAAAGGATTCCAATTCCAAGAAAAGATCAGAGTCCAAGGCTCTTCCACCGGCCGCACCTGAACCTGAACCGATACCCATTCCAGAAATTCCTAAAAAGATCACTCTCAACTCCAAAACAACCTTCATACTCCAGCCGCTTCCCCAATGGTACACCGTTGACTTGACACCTATTCCATCTTCGACCCTTGCCTCACCCGCGGAGCTCAATCAAATCACCACTCGCGCTGCATCTCTCCATGCTCGTGACATCGAGGCGTTCCAGCTGTCATCCTCAGCGCACACATCTGAAGCCGGCTTTCTTTCCAAAATCATTCAATCTGGTACTCTTTCCGACCGATTGAGCGCTCTCACTCTGCTTGTCCAGAGCGGCCCCATACACAATATAAAGGCCCTCGAGACGCTCAAAACCATGGCGGAACGTGGAAAGGGAAAAGGTGGCAGGGAGGAGAGTCTCAAGGCTTTACGATGTATTGTCGATTGGTGGGTAGGCGGCGGCGCGCCTAGTAGAAAGCTCAAGTAGGTTGTCCCGTTTCCTTTGAACATGGTCTGAATATTTTCTAGATACTTCCGGGACCGACCTCTTCGCCATGCTGATGTGACCGACCAGCACCTCTTATTGTGGTACTTTGAGGATTGGCTCAAGAAATATTTCTTCTCCATCCTGCAGATACTCGAAACACTCTCCCTGGACCCCCTCCCATACGTCCGCACGCAGGCCATGAATCTCATTTTCACACTTCTCCGTGATAAGCCGGAGCAGGAACAGAATTTACTCCGCCTGCTGGTCAACAAGCTCGGCGATATCGAGAAGGCCCTTTGTTCGCGTGCTTCGCACCACCTTCTTCAACTCCTTCAAACACACCCTTCCATGAAGTCCGTCATTGTCACCGAAATAGTGTCCTTCGTTCTCCGCCCATCGTCTTCCACTGCCGCGACTGCTGCGAGCACCCCAGCCGAGGTCGCCAGCAGGCGCATTCGATTTGACGATGCTCCCAAACCCAAGCCCCAGGAGGAGAAAAAGTTTGGTAATCCACACGTCCGGTATTACGCCACGATCACATTCAACCAGATCGTGTTGTCGCCTGGCGATCGAGAGGTCGCGGTCAAGCTCATCGATCTCTACTTTGAGATATTCAAGGAGCTGCTAGGGGAGGGCTCCGACTCTACTTCTCGTGACGACAAGGAGGACGATGAAGGGGAGGTGGCAAAGGACCACAAAGGTCGCGTGATGGATGGTAGACGCAAGAAGGGGAAGGGAAAATGGAAAGGAAAGGACAAGGCGAGCGAGGTTCGGGGTGCCGCAGGTTTCACAGAAGTGGAGGACGAGCACTCGAAGCTCATCTCCGCCATCTTGACTGGCGTCAACCGAGCGCTCCCTTTTGCCAAAATTGACGTCGGCGACACGAGGTTGTCTAAACACATCGATACGCTCTTCCTTATCACACATAAATCGACATTTAACATCTCCCTCCAAGCCCTCGTCCTCATACAACAAATCTCCGCATCCCTGGCGTCGTCTAGTCGCTCATCTTCGTCTACATCGCTGTCGAAGTCCATTGTAGACCGGTTCTATCGGACACTCTATGATAGCCTGCACGATGCCCGCCTCGCGTCGTCGTCCAAACAGGCTATGTACCTCAACCTGCTTTTCAAATCTATCAAAGCAGATGTTGGAACCGGGAATGGGGATCGTGTTAAAGCCCTAGTAAGGCGCTTCGTGCAGCTGCTCGTCTCAGGTGGGAGCGGTGCCTCCGAGTTCATCGCTGGTGGCTTGTTCTTACTTGGGGAGGTACGCACTCAGGCTTCCTTGAGGATATCTCGCTGATGCATCTGTAGCTTTTCAGCACGACGCCCGGGCTAAGGGAGATGATCACCAGACCAGCTAACCCGGACGACGACAGGGAGCCGTATGACCCACGAAAACGAGATCCGCAGTACTCACACGCGTCGTCGTCGCCGCTCTGGGAACTAACGCCACTCTTGTACCATTACCATCCGACCATCTCTCTCCTCGCGGGCCAGCTTCTCTCTTCACAGCCGCTCTCTGCAAGCGCAGACCTCTCCCAGAATACGCTCTCGCATTTCTTGGACCGGTTTGTCTACAAAAACGCCAAAAAGACGCCATCAGCGAGGGGTGTCAGTGCCATGCAGCCGGCTGCGAGCGGGTTGGACGGGACTGGGGTGAAGCTGATAAAGGGTGAAGAGTCCAAGGAAAGAGTGAACGAGGCTGCTTTTGCCAAGCGGAAAGAGGCGGACGTGCCGGTCGATGAGGTCTTTTTCCATCGGTTCTTTTCTAGGAAAAATGAGAGGCGTGCGAAGAAGGGCGGTGGCGACGTGGAGGATAGCGACGATGAAGCGGGTGAGGAAGAGGAAGAGATGGATCTTACGGGTGATGAGGCTCGACAGAATGAGGACGAGGATGCGAGTTCGGATGACGAGGAGGAGGATGAGATCTGGAAGGCTATGAAGGCTTCGATGCCTAATACCGGCGACAATGACGATGCTCTAGACGACAGCGATATCGACGGCGACGACGATGACATACCGTCCGACCTAGATGATGATGATAGCGAGGATGGACTGTCTATGGCCGAGGGGTCCGGCGACGACGACCTCATGCCCATGGATGGCCTCATCGAGTTTGATGGATCTGATCCGGAAGACGATGGTGGCGAGCAGGAGGAGGAGTGGGGCGGTATAGGTGGAGGCGCGAAACGCAAACGGGCAGAAGATGATGAAAAGGATAAGGATAAGACGAAGAGAAAGAAGGTGAAAAAGTCGCTGCCGACGTTTGCGAGCTATGAGGATTATGCGAAGATGATTGAGGATGGTCCGGAAGATGATATATAGACTAGCAGAAGGTTGTATTTTGCTGAGCTTTATATATATTAATACTCACTGGTTCACTGAGCTCTTCTACTCTCCTAGCGTAGGCCTGTGGTTCCAATTCCCGTCTCGGGGGTCGCTTGACGCTCAGATTATAGGTTTCTGCGAGATTTGGTGGAACCACAAGCGGCTCGCTCAGACCTGCGATGGATTTTTCACTGCAGTTAACGACCTAGTACTGAAGTTGATCGACTTGCAGCAGAAATGCGATATGTAGTGACATCATGTACTCTCATAACGAGTTGTTCACACATTTGGAAGAGATCAAACGCGCTCCCAGTTCTCGGTGCCGTACCGAGTCTGGCGGAGGCTATCCGCAAATGCCAGAGCGGGGCGGAACCCACCGTACTAGACCGTGGAGTTTGACTGTGAAATAAGTTTGTTTGTCAACTGGAGACTGCGACCTTGTGCACTCATCAACCGGGTGTATAAAGAAGTGGATGGTGAAGTGCCGTTGGTTCGCTCTCAGATGGTGAGGAGGATGCCTGCAGGGGTGACTGGAATCGTTGTATTGCCTGTGTGGAGGTTTGTGCAGAAAGCAAAGTGGCGTAGACGGTACGTTATGGACAGAGATAGTCACGTAGCAGATCTAATCGTACTTGAAAGGTTTGTTAAGACAGTTAGGCATGCTGAAGGGCTTCCACCTTCAAGACATCAAAAGTCCACCGTTGACCGCAATCTATAATGGAACGTTTTGGTTTGAAACATTGCGTTACTCGAATTCAAGGCATACCGTTTGACCTAGGAGAGATATCAGGTACGTCTGCAAGAAAAATGCCGAGAAAAATGATACTCACCAGTCATAAAATCGCATTCCTTGGATGCCAGAAGCGATACCACTTGCGCAATATCGTCGCCGGTGGAGAATTTCTTGGGGAGAGGCGTACGCATCGCTGCCTAAAGGAGTAATTGTAAGTAACTTGCTTTGCATGTTTAAAACATCTACATATTGATACGGGTCTGTGGCTTTGAGGCTTTTAACCTGTTCTATTACGGGTTGACCTGCAAAGTGGCAGGGTGAGGGCAGCGGAATCGAAGAGCCAACCGCTTACCAGTCTCGTATTTCTCAGATGGGCCGAGGAGACCTGTCAAAATGATAAAGGCCGATATGGGCTTTGCAGTATGAAGGGAACATACTCCGAGCAAAAGAATTAACCGTAATATTGTGCGGTCCGAGTTCCAATGCTAAAACCACGGGGTGTAAGCGCATAACATTCACGAATCGCCACGAACGATCATACCCGCACTCTGCGTCAATCCACGAATAGCAAACACGGCTGCTGAATATGCACCTAGGTGCGGAGCGAGGACTACATACATCGGGTCAGTCATTTGGAGCTCATGAAGGCTTTCGGCGCGCCTTGTTGACTAAGAATCGTATTACCGCTAACGATTCTTCCGCCTCGTCCTTGCTTAATCATCTGTTGGGCCGCATACTTGTAGAGGAGGAAGTACGACCGAGTGAATACGGCAAACATGTCATCCCATTCGGCGATGGTCGCTAAATGGACTTTGAGATCAAGACTCCTACCCAAGACAAGGTACATACCGTCGACTAAGGGAGCAGCTGAAATGCCGCAAGGGGATCCAGCAATAACCAACTGCACATTGATTAGTCTCTGCATGAAAACACAGATTGCTACGTACTACATCGAGACCACCAAAATCCTTGACAACATCGGCCACCAGCTTGATAATGTCCGCTTCTTTAGTGACATCGGAGGCGTAAGAGCGACACTGGACGCCCTTCGCAGATGCTGAGCGTGCAAGGTCGTCAATCTTGTTTTGACGTGAAGCAATATCGCAGATCGCTACGTTAAATCCGTCCGCCGCTAGGCGAAGGGCTGTGGCGGCGCCGTTGTCTGTTGTTACGGCGTGGACAATCAGTGCTGTTCCTTGAGACATGAGAGTATGCTGTGGAGACGACAGGCCAGACAAGAGGCTTTTAAGAGGGACAGGCAGAAAATCCGATGAGAACGCTGCATGTCAGTTGACGAGCGAGTTCATTTTGTTGGAGAGTGAGCGGCGGAGAGGACCAATTATACGAGGACTGAACTGTTCGCGAAGGTCCTGCATGAGAACAGATGGCGACTCGGAGGATAACGAACGCCGAGGATGCCGCTCATCAAATGACTTGAACTAGTTGGAATTGAACGCCTAAACAAAACCATGAAGAACAGGGTGTATGTATAAAGAAGTGGATGGCGCGAGCGGCATGCGAAAATACCGCGTGTTCACTCTCAGCTGGTGAGACGGTTGGCATGTTGGTATTGATGGTGCAGAAGTTGAGACATAAAGCAAAGCCCCTCGGCGTAGACAGCTCGTGTCGATACATTAATTATGATGGTGCGAAGACAAGACGGAATCGTGCATCAGGTTGCTTTACTAATTCACAGTGCTCCTGCCTCCTAAACACAAAAGGCTCAACCTATCTGTTACACCGTGCGGTATGAAGGGCTTACATTATTGTTACTAAAATCTTCTGTGAAAAGCGTAATTCAAGACATCAAGAGTCCACCGTTGACCGCGATCTATGATAATGGAACATGTTGGTTTGACCATCGCCTTACTTACTCCAATTTGTGGCTTACCGTTTGACCTAGGACGGACATCAGGTACCTCTGGAAGAAAGTTGCCTCGAAAAACGATACTCACCGGTCATAAAATCGCAGTCCTCGGACGCCAGAAGCGATACCACTTGCGCAATATCGTCGCCCGTGGCGAATTTCTTGTGGAGAGGCGTACGAGTCGCTACCTAAGAGAGTAATCGTAAGTAACTTGCTTTGCATGTTCAAATAGCATATACATATTGATATGGGTCTATCGCTTTGAGACTTTTAACATGTTCTATTATGGGTTGACCTGCAGAGTGGCAGAGTGAGCACTGAGGGCTGAAGGATCGAAGAGGCAATCACCTACCAGTCTCGTATTTCTCTGATGGGCCGAGGAGACCTGTCAAATTGATAAAGGCTGATATGGGTTTTGTAGGATAGAGGGAACATACTCCGAGCGAAGGAATTAACCGTAATATTGTGTGGTCCAAGTTCCAATGCTACATTGACGGGTGTGAGGGCGCCATATAGTAAGCAACCAAGAACTGTCATACCCGCAGTCTGTGTCAATCCACGAACAGCAAAGGCGGCCGCTGCATATACGCTTACGTGCGGAGCAAGAACTATATGTATGAAGTCAAGCAAATGTAGTCGGCAAAGGCTTTCTGCGCGCCTTGTTGCCCGAGAAGGTGATTAGCGCTAATGATTCTTCCACCTCGACCTTGTTTGATCATCTGTTGGGCTGCATACTTGTAGAGGAGGAAGTACGACCGAGTGAATAAGGCAAACATGTCATCCCATTCGGCGGTGGTCGCTGAATGGACTTTGAGATCAAGACTCCTGAGGCAAAGTACATAGAGTGTACTATATACTGAATCGTATCCGTGGTTAGACGAGGTTAGACCCTCGTTTGCTGGTGGTTAGACAGCATAGGACTAACCAGGACAATACCCTCGATTACTGGTATTGTGGCTATAGTGGGTAACAATCGGAAATTCCTGTTCATTGTTTGTTCACCCGGAGTATCACCATTGTGCTTTGCTCAGAGGATCCACTTGAACATTTGCTGTATTCTGACATGTCTAACTAGTCCTAGCTTCCCTACAGGAGCATACAGTAGCTTGTTCTATGCCCAGATGCCCACGATCGAGGGTATCTGGGTCCTGAGACCCGGTCACACCCTTAAAGACAGCAATTCCCACAATTGAGCATGAAAAACCAACAATCGAGGCAGCCAAACCCTCAATTTGTGACATTGGGGGTGTGAATACACTCTATGTACCAATCGTCTAACCAGAAGGGTGATGTGACGGTGGCAGTACGCCAACCACCTGCCAAATGTGGCGCATAACCACGATCGAAGTCACACCCTGGTTATAACCGGGGTTGTGATACATACCATTAACTAAGGGACTAGCTGAACTGGCAAAGGGGGGCCCGGCAATGACCAACTGCATACTGATTAGTTTCTGGATGAAGACACAGATTGCTACGTACGACATCTAGACCACCAAAATCCTTGACGACGTCGGCCAGCAGGTCGACGATGTCCTCTTCTTTGGTGACGTCGGAGGCGTAGCAGCAACACTGAACACCGTTTGAAGCCACTGAGCGTGCGAGGTCGTCAAGTTTGTCTTGACGTGAAGCGATATCACAGATCGCGATATTAAATCCATCCATCGCTAGTCGAATGGCAGTGGCTGCGCCGTTGTCTGTTGTTACAGCGTGGACAATCAGTGCTGTTCCTTGAGACATGAGAGCCAGGAATGAGAACGACAGGTGAGATGAAGACTTTCAAGAGATAAGTACGCAAGCCTGTGGGAATCCTGCATATCCGTTGACGAGCGAGTTCAAGGACCAATCATACGAGGACTGGACTATTCGCGAAGGTCCTGCATGAGAACGGATAAAGAGTGCCGCGAGGGTGCCGCTCAACGAAGACTTGCAAGGAAGAGATAAGTATGCAAGCCGATGGGAATTCTGCATACCATTTGACAAGCGAGCGCACGTTGGAGACTGAGCGGCGGAGAGGACCAATTATAATGTCCCGTATGAGAATAAATGGTCAAGATAGTTTATAGCCAAGCATCTGTTCATCAGACGACCAAGAGACTCACGATATCCAGATAGGCTTGGACGGTTCAACGACGCCTTGAGCCTTGGAGAGATCCAAGTCAAGGACAGGGCAAGACGGGGTGAAAAGAACACCTTCGTTTCTATGGACAAGGGATCCAAGAAATCATTGTAGTCGCTATGTGTTGCCGATCAACGAGCACAACCGTGGAACTTGACTAGGAGGTTGACCTCGCGTTCAAGCTAGTTTTCTAGTCAATAGATACTAAGATAGGACTGGAAAGAGCTGCCTCTCTGCGGCATACACCCAGTCGGCCGGAGATTACCGAGAAAACCTTATTTTTCTTTCCCACGCACCCGAAGGACACAGAACTTTTCGGGCACACTTTCTCTTCTTTACAAACGCCTTAAACACCTGTAACACAAACGGTGAGCTTCGACAGATTGGTAGACGTGAATGACGCTGACGATAATGCAGAGGTTACCGGAGGCTGTACTATTACTGTGTGTTTTCCGCCCTTGAACATGCATAAGGATTGACCAAGACCCAACAGATAAACAAAAATGGGAGCATCTCGCGCAGACAAGGAACTCTACTTTGAAAAGCTCAAGGACCTTTTGGCCAAATTCCGTACGCTTTCTACGCGATTTTGCGCGATTTTTAAAAATTGATTCATTTTGCAGCCTCCATCTTCATCGTCAACGTCGACAATGTCGGATCGAACCAGATGCATCAGATTCGTGTCGCTCTCCGTGGCAAGGGTGTTGTCTTGATGGGAAAGAACACCATGGTTCGCCGTGCTCTCCGATCCATTCTGTCCGACTACCCCCACTTTGAGCGCCTCCTCCCCCACATTAAGGGAAACATTGGATTCGTCTTCACGTCCGGCGACCTCAAGGAGGTCCGTGACCTCATCACCGCCAACAAGGTCGCTGCGCCCGCTCGTGCTGGAGCGTTCGCCCCCAAGGACGTGTCTGTTCCCGCTGGAAACACTGGTATGGAGCCCGGAAAGACTTCCTTCTTCCAGGCTCTCGGTATCCCTACCAAGATTGCCCGTGGTACTATTGAAATCGTCTCCGACGTCAAGGTCGTCGTCGCCGGTACTCGTGTCGGAACATCCGAGGCCACTCTCCTTAACATGTTGAACATTTCCCCGTTCACGTACGGAATGACCGTCGTCCAGATCTTCGACAACGGAAATGCCTTCCCCCCTTCGGTGCTCGACGTTGACGAGCAGGAACTCATCGACCGGTTCCTCTCGGGAATCAAGACTGTTGCCGCTATCTCCTTGGCTCTCAACTACCCCACCATCGTCTCCGTCGTACACTCGTTGGTCAACGCGTACAAGAACGTCCTCGCTGTATCGCTTGCCACCGAGTACACGTTCGACGGTTCGGAGAAGGTCAAGGAGTACCTCGCCAACCCCGAGGCATTCGCCGCTGCTGCACCCGTTGCTACTGAGGCCGCGCCTGCTGCTGCTGCTGCCGCCGCCGCCGAGCCAGAGGAGGAGAAGGAGGAATCCGACGACGACATGGTAATGCATCTCTATTGCTTTGTTCGTCTACACATCGACTCATTTATCCTCTTAACAGGGCTTCGGTCTGTTCGATTAATGTATCAATGCTTCATGTACTTGCGTTGTAATGACATTTGAGATTCCCCGCTTCCATCTTAGCCAAGTTCTGAACTTGTTTTGGTTCCAAACGAACTGACTAAAGCCGTGAGTAAGCTCCAAAGAGCAACCTGTTGGACGCGGATTCATTCTGCTATCTGCTTTGCTCATACTGACAAGATACCTGCAGCCTCTTCATACGGCTGCACTTTCTCGTGTGCCATCGATGGAAAGGCTCGACCGTGGCTCCAAGCCAGGGCACCAAATGTCCTCTATGGGCGAAACGCCAAGTTTTGCCAACCATCGTCAAGAGACCACATTCAATACTGCAATTGTACCTGTTTATATGCTCTAGCAATACTTACCTAGACCCTAGACATTTAGATTTCACGTAGATTTGCACACCGCTAGATTGGAATGCTTCTGAAAGTTGAGGAGAATGTTGGGAAAACCGAAATGCGGGTCAACGCGTCTCGTCACGAGATATGTCACAGTCGCGCTTTTTGTTCTGGACCATCATCCTGGTCTGTGCGACGTTGTCGTTCCCGCGTCGATGTGGATTATAGCTGGTCCGTTCGACAGCCCCACCAAGGATGAGTTTAATTTTACCAGTATGTCGCATTGCCACACCGAGGAGGTCCTCGTTCACCCTTTTCAGAGCGGAAAGTGTTGAAGCCTGGAAAGTCGTACACGATTGGTAGAAAGAACCATCCTTTGGTGCTCAATAGCAAAAAGATCTCCGTTCATGAAAACTGCGTGATTATTGTCGGTGACTATCCGTTGGACAATGCAGTATGTCGCACGCAGCCTTCCCTGTTTAGCCCCAATAACACGAGCATTCCAGTCAGATCCAACATTCATGCCAACTCTCCAAATCGTAAATAAGCGGACCAAAACATTCAAAGTGCACCGAGGCGATGACCGAATCCCTGCCAGTATGGACACTTTGGTAGTCCTTCAACATAACGACAAGATTGCAATTACCTCAGAAATTGAGCTCTAGTACGCTGATATCGTCCCAACGTTAACTATTCTACTAACCTTTTCAAAGCGCCATTTGGCAACCAGTCTGCTTCTTCGTCAGTTCGCCTAAACTGTCACTCCCCCTTGAATCATTGGCTTCCCTTGGTTAGGCTTCCACCACACTTTAGGCGATATGCTAACAGCCTATATAGCTATCAGTATCGTTTACATTCATAATCTCCATGTTACCCACCATATCACACGACATTGCGACGCGTCCCCAGCAATTGCCACCTCCCTACTGTCTACATGCTCTATCGTCACACCTGAATGGGTCAACGAGGTCGTCCGTATAGGAGCTCTTTCTGGCGATGACAAGGATTCGTTAGAATTCAACTTTCAACTTCCATCTTCCAAGAAATATTACCCCAAATGTGCTGAATCGCTGGACAGGAAGTTTCACAAGGACAATATATGGCTCCCGAACGAGTCACGACTGAATCTCTTCAAGTCTTTTCGTTTCTTGTGCCTCGGAGATCAATCGCGCCAAGTTGATAGTGACCTGCGGTTGATGATTGAGCGTGGTGGCGGTGCCATTGAAAGCTTCAATGTCCAGGATGGGGTTGAGAAGTGGAAGAGGTCGCTGTCGCGCGGCGTCGCCAAGGAGGGCGCTTGGGTGCTTGCTATCGCCGACCAACAAGCCATGACTTCTGCCGTTGGAAAGGCAACTTGGGTCAAATTTATCGGTGAAGCAACCAAGTGAGTTTTTTGACGGACCTTACTTCTACCGCGCCTTGATATTTCTCTCAAGCTTTCGCGTTGGATTTTCAACTCCCATGGAACTAATAGAAGCTGTTCTTATGGCCGATGCTACGTTGCTGGGTAACAAATCCTCAGGTACGCGCAATGTCACCCACCAATTCTGCTTCTTACAGTTATCAGGAGGTCTTGACGCGTCCCAATCTTCGATTGCTCTCCGCGAGGAGGAAAGTATGGAAACCCCGGTTGAACCCGCACCGCCTCCTGCTCGCAGGAAGCCTCCTAGGCGTGCTGCATCTCGTCAACCCTCACAGGAAGTAGATATTACTATGGCAAATCCTGAAAGTATTAATGCCGTTGGACCTGTAAGTAGCGCCTCATGCTCATTTCCGTCTTGATTTAACGGCTTCTCTTTATGCAGTCGACCTCGGAATCTTCATCATCAACACCCCAACCAGAGCCGATCACAGTGGATTCTGTGAAAGACGTCGTACCTGCCCGGCGCGTAGGTCGCTTCGCACAGGAAATGAGCCTAACTAACATAGTTCCATAGAAATTGAAGAGACGTGTTATCACACAAGAAGATAAAGAGGAGCTCGGTATAATGGAGTCAACTCAACCTGAACCGGAGCGTCGCGTGAGTATCGATTCTCCTTTCTGGCGTGCTGATGTCTGAGATTCATTTAGCCATTAACACGTCGTGCACAAGGAGGGCTTCCAGTTATTACTGGCATAGACGACCACTCGGTCTTGCTGGGTGTATCTCCAGACACTACAGGTCCTCCACCAGAGACTGAAACTCCTGCAAGCACTTCCAGCTCCGTAAGTCATACTGTGAAGAACTAAATAAGTCATTCATTTTTCTCTCTGTTTAGCTACCCCCTCCAAGACGACAGTTGAAACGTCGACGAGAGACAGTTGAAGAAACTTTAGATTCTCAATTTGCCTCATTAGCGCCAAAGGAAGAGCCATCATACAAGAAACATAAGGCCTTGTTTGACTCTCTTGAGCCGGATAATGCGGGCATCTCCTTCGATGGTACCGCGTTTAGCCAGACGCAATTTGGATCTGACACTCCTGTGGGCGCTGGGTTTTTACGAATGGTACACGAAGAAGAGGAGGAGACACAGACTCAATCCACAGGGCCTACTCAGTCCCGAGGTCAGAAAAGGAAAGCGAGTGAGGCCGAGGACGTCCAAATGGCGGAAGTTGGGCAGGCGTTACAACCGCGTTCGATGACGCAGTCCTCAAGCGAAGTTCCTCCGTCAAAGAAGCGAGCTGTGGAAAACGTCAATGCTGTTGACCACCTACCCACTACGGTTGTCCAGGATGGTCAAATGTGGCCTCCGCCTTCGACTGTCAAGGCTTCCCAGTCAGCGAAACCTGGTGCGGATCCCGGGAAACCCGATACGGACGCGGCGTTTTTGAAGGCTATCGCGTCGACGAAACGAGGCAAGAAGAACGAGGACGAGTTTGATAGGGAGTTTAACAAGCTTAAGATATCGAAGCCAGATCTGGAGAAGGACGCTGCGCATGACCAGTGGAAGGTTTTGGATGACTTTGGGGACGACACGAATATACGGGGCAATTTCATGGTGGTCGTTCCGTTGGAGGTGTATAAGAAGGATGACCGGGCGAAGAGTAAGGCGGAGTCGCACCGAGAGTGGGATGCGCTGCCTAACTTTAAGAAGTTTAAGAAGGTTTGGCATATGAGGGTTGCTTTTGGTATATCGCTGACGTTTTCCTGCAGAAAGTCGTGGATAGGATACGGAGCGCTGTGGTCGGCTTGGTCGTTAGCGATCCCGCGACGCTGCAGTCTACGAATTTAGATCAACGTATGGACATGGCTTACCGCGGCATAACCCCATCACTAACTTACTTCTTGCCTCAGAATTCCCGACCACTGATACGCAGGACTTTGCGTATGATGACAAGGCCAAGAAGTCTTCCAAGGGCAAGGCGAAAGCCCAATCCCCTAAAGAAGAACCGGACACGATTTCGATCGCGTTGTTTGACTCGGATGACGACGGGGAGATAGCGGAACCTGTCACTGTCAGGGCCAAGACGAAGAAGGCCGGTGCTTCTTCTCAGGCCAAGGCAGGCAAAGGGAAAGGAAAAGGACGCGCCGCTTCCAAGTCGCTTTTCATCGAGGATTCGGAGGACGAGTATGATGGAGGAGGAGGAGGAGCAACGTTGGATGATGATGAACCCGATGATGATGCTGAGACACTGCGATCCCAGTCGGTGAGGCCGCCGCCGCCCCGCGCGAGCAGGACGAAGAAGCCCGTGCAGATACTGGTTGCTGAGGATTCGGATGACGACGTTGTGGTTGTGGCGCCTGTGCGGGGCGGACGGAGGCGATAACGGACGATGGTGCTTCTTAGTGTATGTGCTTTTCTTGTCTGTGTGTGGTTTAATTTATGTATTTGATTTGCTACGATTTCATCTGTAGGTTGCTTCTATTACTTGTGAGGTGAGGGTTGCTCCATCTGGTCAGTGTAGCGGGAGGGGGCGCTGGATGCGAGTACTAAAGAGCAAGATAAGGATGAACTATGGTGAGCAATGAACCCTTTCAACATGAGTCAAGAGATGTCTGATTGAGGTATGTCCATAGACGTCGGGAGGCTTTTTACGAATGTGACCGCCACTGCAGCATCTGTAGTTTAATGCAACTGCTACTACAGCAGCTCCCGGATATGAATCCCCAAACAAGCTCTCAAAAGCTAACATCGCTTGATATGCATGACGCAAACCTTTCTTGTTGAGGGCGCCGCCACCAATCTGTCGTATGTCCAATCCATTGTAGTACTCGCGTCGATCGGCATATGGGTAGATATCTAGCACTTAAAACTGAGCCTTTACTACTTCGTCAACTTGAACAATGTCCACCTCTTCTCTGCTAAAGTTACAAATGAAATGCAAATCTCAACATTTTCTGCCACTGAAGTGTAGTCCCAGAGTGCCTCGTTCATGAAATGTAAATTCGTGCGACGAGAGTGCCTTCTGGCTGGGTGTCCGCTTTTGGAAGGTCATGCTAACTTTCCCACTCGCCAAATTGCCCATAAGTACCCACGTTGAACGTTGAACGTTGAACCACTGGCACAGCGGACTCGGATAAGGTCGTGGGAACGGCATCTACTTATGGAAACATCACTATCCCACAGGCTTGGTCAGCGAGCCTTTGTGAACTACTACTGCTCTCTGGGTTTACCATTCCCGGTAAGAGTACGTCGCAGGTTATTGTTGTCTTTTTCTATGCCGACCTTACAAGCTTTGGTTAAGCGTCCATCGGAAGCGCCTCCCGATAAATGAAGAGACAGCGCGTCGCACAACCAACTGAATCTGCAGCGCCTTCTACGACTATTCCTCCACCTGACCCCGCACCTGCACCTACACCTACCGCTCTCCCTGTTCCTGCTAATGCCTCCGCAAGCTACACCACCCACGGTTCCTTCGGCATTTGCGAACATGCGTCCAATGGAATTTATTGATCGTTTCCGATTAATGGAAGGGAAAATGCAACAGATGCAGAGGTTGATGCTCGATGCACGTGCCAAATCCGACGCACAGCGAGCTGCGCTTATCGAAGGAGAGATCAACAAGTCTAAGCCTCAATATATGAAGATGAAGCAGCTTGTCGGACAGTTACTTACAGCGCCCGCTCTCGCAGCGCTGAAACCCCAATTATTAGCCCGATTACAGGGACCACCAGGACAACCACCGATTGGCATGCCAGGACCATCCGGTATGCCAATAAACACTGGCGCGCCATCGATGTCTGCACCACCTCCGATGCAACCTTCACTATCACTTCCTGACACGACCGGTTTGCAAACATTCACGCCGCCACAACCCATGAATCATGCACGATCTGCATCGGTTGACTTTGGTGGTATGAACGCCGGAATGCATAATCCCCAGACTCATATGACCTCGGGTCCTTCATCTATTCCGCAGAATGTGAACATGATGATACCTCCACCTGGGAGCATGCCACCGTCTCAAGTCAATCACCCTCCACCAGGAAGCGGCAGCGATGGCAAGATCCCAATATGGCAGGGTCCCTTATGTTGGAGTGGTGTGGATAACAATAACGGGAAGCGAGAGATGCAAACGCACGTTATGGCTGTCTCGCAGAACGCTGGGGACTTGTAAGTCAATCTTTGCTTTCTTTTGTTGCGACGAAAGCTCAATAAGCTTTTAGCCACACCTGGCCGAACCAGCTGATGCTTACGCTCACATCAACACCAGCGGTAGCCATGGAAAAGCTTCACGCGTGGGTGAACAACATGTCGCCGGCCCTTTGCATGTTCCAGCCTCAGCCTCAACCACCGCCCAATGTCGATAAAGCCACCAACGACGCGCACTTTAAATCCTTAATTGCCTTGTTAATGACCAAGAAAGTGGTGCGTAGATCTGTTGCCATTTTCCGTTTCCAGCTCTCATCCCACCTCAGTATGCTCTCGCCGCATGGACACTCCCAAGTGGGTCCAGAAATCGTCGATGCTTAATTTTCCCGATCCCTGGTCGTCTGGTTGGCGCGTTTTTCCCTGTCGACGGAATTCTGGAAATGCCGCCAAATCTTGTGTAACGGTAGCCTGACCCATTACATACGGTACTGTTACTTCTTCTCTTACCACCATGTCGCGCATTTAGGTTCACTTTCGATATGAATATGGGATTTAGTTGTGTTTGCTTGGTCTTGAGATGGAGTATCTGTTACATCTTGGCTTTGTCTCCCCAGATTGAACAGCAATTAGCGAAGAGACAAGCATAACCTGTTTATGGGGCAATATGTGGCCCAAAGTGCAACAGGCGCCATTGAGCAATTCTGGTGGTATGCAGGCTGGCGGGATGCCCCCTGGAATGAATGGGTTACATTTTGGTACGCCGAAGGGTAAGAATGTTGGGGCGATGAACATGATGAATGTCGGGCTCCCGAACAAGGGGCAGCCTCAGCAGGCCGCGGGACTCCCTAGACTGATGCACCGAATTTGGGGGGCTTTTCGAACGAGATTATGCAGTCGTTCATGATGCGTAATGGCGCGGATGGACAGGGTGGATAGAGTGAAGAGTTACTTAGAGCATAGTCATAGCATTTCTTTTGTAGCACTGTATCAGCACTGGATACACTGGTGGTATCTTTCTTCTCCACCTCCTTGCATCATCACATCCTATTGACATCACTGTGCTTGTTCGAAATGCCAACAAAGCGAATCAACCCCAAGGATTGGGGCTTGCTATCAAAGTCGTCGAAGGATTGCCCGGTGAAGAGACTGACGAGTCTACTCTGTGCTGGCGATGTGGATATTATCATTAGTTTGGTAATTTATCTCAGACCTAGTACAACAGCACCGATCTCAATGATGCGAAGAACATGCAGACAGTGTGTAAGAACAAGTTCGAGCAGAAAGGGAGAGAAACAAGTATCATTCACCTCGTATGTTCCTTCTTCCTTCCAGCCAACAGTTCAATACCGACTGACAGCATGCATCTCTCCCTAGTCTGGTTCAACCATCATCACAGACCATGTTAGAGGCCGTCTCGTTGATTCCACGATCTTTGACGACGACAACATGCACCGTACGATGGATCGGGGATATCGGGGACGGGTGTCGTGGCTGTGCTGGCCTCCGATCATACTACCCGACTCCGTCCTAAACCTTCCACCGACGGCCATGTTCCGCACTGCAGCACGGGCGACCAGAGCCACCAAAGGAGTACGCTTCTACTCGCAAAAGAGCACCCAGGAAAAGGCTGTTGAACAGGTCCGCTTTTGCCCACCGCCACATATCCTCCGCTAACCGCAGAATAGGCTAAACAGCTGGGCGAAAAAGGCAAAGAATACGGCGGCAAGGCGCTCGAGGAGGGCAAAAAATGGGCCGAGAGGGGTGTTAAGATGATGGGCCCAGTGGGCGAGCGTGTGTCCGCAATAGCGGGCCCGCAATTCGCGACGGCGAGCGCCGTGGTGAAGCACGTCTATCGCGCCGAGCAGCTGAGTCCCAAGCCGCTATTGAATCCCGATATCTGGAAGAACGCGGCAGAGGAGATTCGTGAGTGATGGGTTGTATACCGGATGCGGTTGGCTGATGGACTGTAGTGGCACTTTCGCGCTCGTCATGGGCTGCTTTGAAGGCGCGGCAGGTCCCGTTTACGGCGCGCGCCGCTGTTATTGCTGTTGAGGCGTGGGGTATATACAAGGTTCGTTCTCTCTATATGTGTGCGCTGTCATCGATATATCCATTTGCAGGTCGGTGAAATTATCGGGCGACGTAGCCTTGTTGGCTATAATTTGCATTAAGTGGGAGCGTGAGGTTGGACAATCAGATCCTCTAGACTTTGCTGCACGATAGACTGAATACACGTGGTACCCTCCTTTCTCTACCAGAAGTCCTCGAGCGCGGTGTTAGTCTGAGTGGACGCGATTTCGTTATCGCTCGCTGAGGATGTACCGCCTTGCCGGACTTAGTGCATCCTCCTCCTCCTCAGCCTTGTTGAACTCACTTCGTGACCCGCAACTTCAACGACCCGTCCAGCTGCATCCCGCGGATCCTCGAACGTCACAATACCAAATGTCCTGATAAATGTACTGTTCACCTGCGCGCTATGATCTTGGAGGTGGCCGGTCGATAATGTAAGTTTTTGGGATCCTTGACAAGGTGCTTGCCATACACGTTGGTACACATCTCGGGTAGGATAAGAAGTAGAGCAAGATAAAAAATATTACACGAGAACGATGATGTGCTACTACAGTTTGACTGCTAGGCCAAACCGGCTACTGAAGGGAGATAGAACTATTGTGAATGAAAAACTAACCGCATGTCCAGACGTGGGATAAAGAAGTGGAAAGGCGCTCTCCACCCTCCGTAACGTGCCTTCTGCGAAAACAAGCTTCAGCAAAAAGAGCTACTCTCACTACAAATATGGCATCAGAAATAACCGGTACGACATCTGTGCCGCTAATCAACAGCGATGTGTCCTATAAGCCTACTCGTAACTTTCTCAGACCATCACTACTTAGTAGCCTACTTAATCCATCTTCACAGCCATAAAATGTGATTGCGAGATGATGGTCTTCAAAAAGGTTTGTACTAGAGCAAGATACCGCGGTGCTTTGCTCCCATGAGACCTGAAGCTTGAAGCACACCACTGAAAATACGAGTTCAAAGCAATCGTTATTGAGTTGACCATCACTACCTTATATTTCTAATATACTTATCGCCATATCCACAGAACGTCTGCGTCCTCGGTGTTATGTAAATTAGTAGGTGTAAATCCATCATCTCATCTGTAAAATAAAGGGGTTGTACAGGAAGAGTATAACTGAAGATCGGAAAAGTCATCGACAAGCGTCTTTGACCTGAGGGGAGGAGCACTTGTCCGTTCCATGGACAGTAGCAAGTTCAATAAGCGGAAGAAGCCGAGTGACGCACTCTGTTTGGCAAGAGCATTGGCCACATACACAAGCCACACCTTGAACCTTAAGTTTGTCCATCCACACACCCAGAAAAAGTTGCTCGTCGTCGACCCTCACACTCTCCCAAAAAAATGGTACGTTCATCGTCGCGAACGCAGTGTAATACTGGAGTGCTTATCGTCTATCTAGGACTCTTCAAAAGCCCCCGTCAAACTCGCTAAAGTCATCAAGGTCCTTGACAATCTACAGTCCCCGTCGCAGGCATCTCACAGCGTTGTCTAGGTCCTCGGCAGGACAGGATCTCGGGGTGGTGTCACCCAAGTCCGAGTGGAGTTCATGGACGATACGTCCCGATCCATCATCCGCAATGTGAAGGGCCCCGTCCGCGAGCAGGATATTCTGGCTCTCCTCGAGTCTGAGCGTGAAGCTCGGTGTGTGCTTTTTCCGTTATTCATTCGCTCTCTCATAGATTTTCCAGTCGTCTCCGGTGATTGGGGATTTGGCGTTTTGTACCATCTAGTTTCCCTCTCAATCCACTGCTTTACTTGTACTTGCGTTCGCGCCTTGGCGTAGCTTTATACATGTCACACGAAGGCTCACCAGCCAATCTACAAGCTCCTCGCCTTCGGCCGTCATTCGTTTCCGATATCCAGCCTCACGAGTAATACAGCAAATAAGTCGACGATGAGAATAACACTTGGTCTTCCAAATTTCTGAAATTCTGACTGCGAGACAGTGAGCTTGATTTTGATAGGCACAATTCCAAAATCTTGGAAATCGGGATTCGGTTCACATTGCGGACACATAACATTCAAATTTCTGCCTTTCCATCTCGTTTGTACACCTTTGCGCCTCTCATAATGAAGCCTATTCTGACCGGCGTCCCTTGGAAGTCCTCTTCAGAATCTCCTTTCAAAGCTATGAATGTTGGGAAGCAGTTCCTGGGGAAACATATGTGCTCCAATCCGATAGTCTGAAAGACGAGTTAATTTACAAGCTGAAGTTTATCTCGTAAGAACACATACCTCCGTACAAGTACGCCGATTGCCAGGCGTCACAAAGACGCGGAGGATGTAATTATTAAACAGCTTCATACCTCTGCACCGACCGTTCATGTAGGTGTACCGCCAGCCACTTCAGCGTGACGCCACCTTGGTTGACATATATAGCTCTCCTCGGACCTCGACCACAAAGTCTGCTAAGAATGGATAAGGATAAACACCATACTCACTGTAACTTCTTAGGAGTAGTGAGACTACAGTGGTTCCGAAGTTGCCGTTGTACATGAATACGCATCATACCTCTCAACCTTCACTGCGTATCGAGTTATCATAAAACAAGAATACAGCATACAATGGTACATATGTACTGAAAACAAAACTACAGATTAAATACGTTATCCAACGTCACAACCCAAAAATCATGAATAGAATCTAGCCGTCAATCTTCCTAATCGTACGCTTCTCCCTCTCCCCAATAACCTTCAGCAGGCCCTCGTTCTCCATACTCTTGATAACCTCCGTAAACTCTGCCGCATCCACCTTGATACTGCTCTGCCCCCCAAGCGCCTTGATCGCGTCCGCCCACTTGACGCCCCTCGCCCCGTCCGAGCCATTCAAGACATTCAAAATCTCCTTCCTCATATCATCCCGCAGCTTCCTCTGTCCGTGCCCAGTGCCCGTGTTGAGCATGCCCATATCGATCTTGCCCGTCCTCGGGTCCATGGCACTCGTCCTGATCGCCTCCCGCATCAATCGATATGCCTCCTTGACGTCTTCGACTTCAACAAAGGCGGACAGGCGCATACGCGCATGGCCCTCGGAGAGACGGATCATGCTCTCCAGTTGTCGGGTAGTCGCGGTAATGCGCTTTTCGCTTGCACGGGGGTCGTCACCCATGTTGCGCATCTCGACGTAGGAGCGCACAAGTTCGTCGCCTGCGTCGTCGGTTATTTGAGGATGGACCTTGTTGCGGGCGTAATCGATGTAGGCTGATAATTCTTCAACAGGCTGCACAAAAAGATATGTTAGAATACAAGACGGGTTTCGAGCTAGAGGACTTACCAGAATGTCCAATTCACTAGACTCTGGGGTATCTTCAAGATACAGGCCAACCAGATGCTCAGCAAGACGACGGTCGAGTTGCTCATCTACCTGGTCGAGTACCAGATAAAGCAAATCGAACCGCGATATCAACGTCGGTGGCAAGTCGATGTTGCGTGTTATAGGCAGGTCAACATCGTATTTCGAACCAACAGGATTAGCACCAGCAAGGATCGATGTCCTGGCGTTGAGTGTGGTTATGATACCAGCTTTGGCAATAGAGACAGTTTGTTGTTCCTATATAGACGTAAGCTTAGTTGAAAGAAAGAGAATGAAAAGACGAACCATGACTTCATGCAAAACACTTCGCGTCGCGTCCGCCATTTTGTCGAACTCGTCAATGCAACAGACACCACCGTCACTCAAAACCAATGCACCACTAAAGAGATCGATGAGATTAAGTTGAAGCTGAAATGCACTAGAGCTACCTTTGCAGCACAAGTTGCTTCGAATCAGGATCCCGAGTTACATAGGCAGTCAAACCGACTGCAGACGAACTCTTGCCGGAGGTGTAGACGCCACGAGGCGCAATCTTATGCACGTACTGAAAGGCGCTTCAGTACTCTTTGTTAGTTGGACCAAGGGCTAAGCATACCTGCAAAATCTGCGACTTGGCCGTTCCAGGATCTCCGACAAGCAGAACATTGATATCGCCACGATATCTCGGCCCACCTCCCCCTCCACCCCTCGATATACTTTTGTTAGTGCCGCCAAACAACTGCAACAGAATGCCCTTCTTCACGTCGTCCATCTGCCATATAGACGGGGCAAGCGAACGCGACAGTATGTCATATACATCCGGGTTCTGGCTGAGCTGCCTGATCTTCTCCTCCATATGTTGACGCTTCGACAGTACTTGATTCTCCTCCCCGTCGATAAGCGCATCACCTTCATCATCAGCGCCGTCGCCGATACTAGCGTGTTCCTTGCCCACTGTCCGCGTTGACTTGTCAAAGCCAAGCCCGACGCCACCGCCTACTTTCAAGTGTACGACGTCCAGGTAGGTCTTGAACAGGCTCTTCATCGTCCTCTGGTTCGGATTAACGCGCACGGGTACGCTGCGGAAGACGCCAGTGATGATGAGGCGATCGCCAGGCTTGGACACGTCCACAAGCTCGTCGTACACACTCAGCGAAACGGTGTGGGGCGTCTGGCCATCAGGTACAGCATCGGGTGTTTCTTGAAGGCGGATTACCTGCCGGTCGGAGAATGAACAACGGTTGTGCACGAGCGACATGGTCCCGACGGACGCGCACACGTCGCGAGGGCAACGCGCGGGCTCTTCGATTTTGCCTCGGTCAATCTCGACTTGCACGGTGTGGGAGCAAGTAAGGCAGCGGAAGAACGCGACCTGCATATCGGGAATGACGGGAGTAGCACGGATAACAAGTCCTTTGATACAGACCAGTTTGTCGGTGTCTAACAAATAAGTGAGCATGGGGTTGAAGAGCCAAGTAAAACGCGTTACCTGTGGGATTGATATCGCGCATATTCACTGGAGGTACACCAAATGGTCGAATATTATATACCTTGCGCGTGATTTCTTCGATTTCCTCATCACCTGCTTCGCCCTCCATGCCTTCAACGCCGTTCTGCTGATCAAGATCGGCAAGCTCGAGCATGAGGGTTCGGAGGACTTGATCCATTACGGGTACAACTTCCTGGGGGTATTTGACGAGAAGGTTATACAGCTTTTTCGAGCCGGGATACGCCAACAGGTTCTGCATGTCCAAGCTAAGACTGGTCTGCCCTGTCGTACGCATTTTGCGCATATATCCCTCGTACACGAGCGTCTCGCCTTCCTGCGGCGAGGAAAGAGGACGCGTAGGACGTCCCTGCTCGCGATCGTAGGCAACGCGGTACTTTAGCTTAAATCCCTTCATAAAGTCGCGTGCCATTTGGATAGTGTCATTGATGTTTACTGTCGTACCCCAAATGGCGCGAATTTCATCCGGTTCGTCCTCAGAAAGAACCCCACCGACGGCGGATAAGGTGGCCTGGGAGTTGAATATGTCGGACCTGTTGGGATTGCCGGGGGTGCGTGGACCGCGTCGAGCGCTCGAAGATGGCGTCATGATAGTAGACCCGTGAATGTCACCCCGTCTGTTTCGCGGAGTACTTGTTGCTGCCTTTAAAGGGCTCCTGTTATTTTTATTAGGATAACGCGTCTAAGTATATCGGCTGGAAACGCACGTTGGATAAACTATAGGGTCAGAGTCTGGCGGTGGATCACTAGCACCAGGTTTCGTAGGAGATGAGGGATAACCCAATTTAGGTGGAGAGGAAGAGCCATCTCGAAACAGTCAGGACTCAACGAATAGCGATAGAAAAAGTCGGTTACCTAGGAAAAGAGGCGTCCTGTTAGGCGTCTTCATTCCCAGGGCCCGCCTAGCGACCATGCCAGACATTGGAGTCGCAAATGACGCGCTCTGCTGCCTCCGTTTCGATGGACTGCCCGCCGCAGATGGGGTGCCCTGCAAGAAAAGCGGGTTCGTGTCGGTCGAGCACGTAGTCAAGAGCATCCAGCTCCTCATCGCTGCGACCTTTGATCTCAAAATCCGTTTCGTTCGTTGGCCACGTCGTAAGGCTGTATGGTAAGGCTGGATATCACGACTGCGCCGAATCCGTTGAGCGTTTTCCTACACAGTGCCGCTGCCGGTTCCATATGTGAGAGTACGCCGTTCGACCATCACCGACTAGGCGTCATCTCGTTAGCACAACTGCGACGCTCTCGAGAAAAACCACGTACGGTAGCATAGCTCATGAAAGGCCTGCAGAGGCGGAGCAGGAGTCCATCACAACGACAGTGGGTGCTGCGTCGCTGTCGTTGTCGTTGTTCACGGCGGGCTGCAGCATGTGTCGTCGTCGTCGTGATGGTGGGAGGAAGGAGATCACCCGGCATCCACTTTTGGCTCCGCCCATCATCATGTCATTCTTCAAAGCGTGGGTCGGTCCGTTCCCGCCCTTTGCATCATCGTTGACAACGCTGACAGCGCGCCATAACCGTCTAGTAATATCCGCTCCGTCGCCGACAAATCTACAGGTAGTATCTGGAAACAGAGTCGCCCGAATTACTCTATCCTGTAACATTCATGCTGTAGCATGGAATATTCGATTCTCCACTTCGTATGGCGTGAGTTTCGCGAGTATTTCGTGCAGGTGTCGCTCCGAGGTTCCTCAGATTGCTTCAAGCTGCCCACCTTGAGGTCTTGTTACCTCAGCAGACTTCTTGTCAAATATCAGTTTGTGTTCACAACCGCCTTTCACGGCGTTCATACAGGATACACGGTGCCCGAATATCGGCTTTATTGAACTGCCTACTGGGGCCATGAAAGGACATCGCATTCTTCTTGGACAAAAATAAACGCGACAGCCTTTAGGAAACCAATCATTGGCAGCTGTGCATCCTGTGCCACAGTTCACAGAAGCTCGTCAATAAACAGCAGGAAGCTAGTCAGTGACTCTTCCTACAGCTGATCGAGATACTCCCGCAACAGAAACCCTTCATGCTATGTATCTCGAATGCTCGATTTCGAGTGGTACCCTCGAATTCAAAGCCCGCGACTCGCGGTGGTTCAGCAATCGCCGGATGCACCGGGCATCTGAGATTTGGGCGTTTTCCGTTTGAATGGGCGTCTATGCATCCTGTCAATGTGGTACGGAAATTAACTGACATATGACAAGCAATCACGGCGTGCTTGGGCGGCGTGTGAGTTACCGACATACAATCCTCCAAAATTCACGTCCAACCACCGGAGAACACGCGTTCTCCGGTGGTTCTTTCACCGAAGGCAGTATGGATGGCAATGCAGTGTCTATTATATAGACCAGCTACATGCTCCGCCTCCATGACCTGTTCCTCCGCGAGCACCACCTTTTCTTCCACAACCAGCAAGGATCGAGTTGTTCCCAATTTATCCACCTGTGTCCCAAGCATGGATCCTGGGTATGTTCTTCACTACACCATGTCACATTGTAGCTGACTGCACATATACAGGCCTAAAGTAGCGCTTTCTGGTAATCTTCCACACTACTGATCATTAATCAGTTTCTGATAACTTTTTTAGAGTTCGTGTTGAAGATCATCGATGATGAATCAACCATTTTCTCTTCCAGCACAGAGTTCAGCATGGAAATTCTGCGAAATGGCGATAATGTAATGCAAGGCGTAATGCCATCGATGTCGATGATGCGAAATGATAATGGATGCCTAGTAGGTATGACTATCCGTCTAATTGTGTATGTTCTCATTGAACTTCGCCTGTCTAAACTGACCAATGAATCATAGACCAGCTATCAGCATCTATTCTATAGATGTATTCAAAGTTGAGGCTGATAACAAGTTGAAGCTCGGCTCTGTATATGTTGATTTGGAGGATGAGGATTTGCTTCAGATGCATGGCGATCTACCTCACATGTATAATGTTATCCTGGAGTCAGACAACTTTCCCGTCATGCAGTTTGGTTTGAAAGCAAGTTTGTTTTCACCATTTCTTATGTCGCTTCAGCCCATAGTCAGCTTTCTGGTTTTTGAAATTTGCTCTGGTGAGTTGTTGTTTAAATGCATACAGCTCTGTTTTAATTGCTCTGCAGAGGAGACTACTGATATGGACTTCATGGTGTATGCCTATAAACTCGACAACCTGCTGTCTGGCGATAAATTCCTCCACCTCCTCCTCCCCGAAGAGCAATTCTTCAAACTATGGGATAGATGTCTTGCTCTTGGGAGTGATATTGAGCAATGTGTCGCATTCCTCTTATTTGCAGAACATGTTAATAACATGTTCCGTGCTATATCTCCGCGACAGCCAATATACTATCAGCTTTCTCGCCAGCTTTATAACAAATTTGCTACTATTATGGGTGATATTAATTGTCCACTGCAATCCTTCCTCTTTCTGTTTACCAACCGTCGTCCACATAAGATTCTTTGCATGCAGTCTTTGGGCAGATTCTTTATTAAACGTTATTCTACTATGCACAACTATGATGATCTTAAGCAGGGTATTTCCTTGCTGGAATCTGTGCAACAGTTACGAGCTAGTTCAGATTTTGACAACTTCTCTCTTGATCTGCTCTACATGTATGAAAGTATGTATCATGGATACTGGACTCGCTACACCTTATCAAACAATGTCTTGGATCTTGATCTGTCATTGAAGTCACTAGATAAAGCCATAAAACTGTCACTTCCTTCATGGGCTACTCCAATCAAGCGATCTGAAATCCTTCGTGCATTAACTCAAGGTTTAATGTTGCGATACACACATCTTGGTGCAGAGCATGACCGAGAAAGAGCAATGGAGTGTGTGAATGAGGCTCTTATGGAAGTATCAGTGGATAGCCTCGAGTATTTGGAATGCCTATCAATTGGACTGCCATCTTTGTTCTTTTCTGATTTTGAAGATATGGGAAAATATCAACAGTCTTTAGAAATTCTGGAGAAGTATATTGCAAATGCAGAGGACTTAGAGTCTCACGAAGTAAAAGTAGCCAAAGGCAATCTAGCTATACTATTATTTGCACGAGCTACTGTGGGAGCACCAACGTACCAATATACTGTAAATACAGATCAGAGCGATTCTTTATTATCTGAGAATTGTGGAAAGAAAAAGGCTAGTAGTGGCCGTGAGGCAGATATAAGGCGAGCAATCAAACTCTTGAGAGAGCTAGTTGATTACCATCCTGGCCTACAAGCAGGAAACTATAGAGTACTTGCTGCAAGTCTCATGATTTGCTTCAAATGGTATGGGGATCAGGCTGATTTGGATGAGGCTATTGCTATTCTTTCCAACTGCAAGTTGGCCAGTAGCTTTATAACTCCTTTTATAGGACTTGAATTGGGCAAAGCATTATATCTTAAATATTCTTACTATGGACAGGATCCTAAAGATCTTCATTCTGCCATATCTGCTGTCTCACTTACAGCTACTTCTGTTAATGTTGATTCAAAAATACGATTTTTTGCTGTTCAGTGGTGGTTGCAATTAGCTTTGTGCCTAGATGGCGAAGACCATTACTTCATCATGATGGATGCATATAAAACTGCTATGTATCTTATACCTAGCATTGTTTGGATTGGAATGGCAATGCAGGATAGACATGACATCTTAATGTCAGGAGGGTTACGTCAGATGCCATTAATTGACTTGCGAAGAGAAAACAGGCCAGAGTTATTACACTCAAGTATCAGCCAGTTTCCCAACAGAGCAGTGTCATTTGCTATCAAGTACAGCAAAGTCTATACTGCAATAGAATGGCTAGAGCAGGGACGTTCAATAATTTGGAATCAACTACTGCAGTTTCGTATTCCTTTAGATGAGCTATTACAGAAAGCTCCTAATCTAGCAAAGACGCTTGCTACGCTTGCTAGAGATCTTTCTCTATCCAGTACAAGGACACATTTTTGGAAGAAGGAGGATGGATGGAGGCAAAAGGTTTCTTTAGAAGCTGAAGGGCAGAAACACCGCAAACTTGCAACGAAATGGCAAGAAGCAGTTATTGAAGCACGTAAACTTCCTGGTCTGGACAAATTCTTACTTCCAAAAGATTTTAACTACCTATCCAATGCCGCTGATGATGGTATTATCATCATCATTAATATTTCTATAGAGGCTTGTGATGCTTTAATCATTTTCCCTGGTTCTACTAAAGAGGTTCGACATGTCCCTCTATGGGAATTAACTATCTTCGACATTGAGCAGATGTATGCTGATTTGATGTATCTTATTCGGGATGATATGGGAATTCGCTCAGCCGAATTGGCAAGGAGACCAATTCGCAAACACTCTCCTATCGATTCACATAGCACTTTTCAGAAAATACTGGGTAATCTCTGGTACAAGATTGTTCTACCCATTATTTGCGCAGCTATGGAAGACCAGCCGATATTAGTGAATGTACGTTCCTTCGAATCTCTTATTCGGTTATTACTCACTTTTTATAGTGTGACGAAAATGAACAACGAGCTCATGTAAGATGGTGTCCAACAGGACAGCTCGCCTTCCTACCTCTTCATGCTGCCGGTGATTACAGTTCACCGGAAAGGGGCCATCGAGTATTTGATTTTATTGTTTCATCTTACATTCCGACTCTGAATTCCATCATTCGTTCGACATCACCTACATCCAACGAGGAGATGATCAAAGTCTTAGCAGTGGCTTGTCCTTATGCCAAGGATCAGTTCCCAATTCCTGATACTGTAGAAGAGGTGACACGGCTGGAGAGGCATATTGCACCATTTCTTAGCCAACCCACAACATCGGTATCTCGATATACTGCTTTTGGAAAGAAAATTAGTGCAACGGCTGAGAGGGTCTTGGAAGAGATGAAACAAGCAACGTGGGTACACCTTGCCTGTCATGGTGTCCAGGATGCGACGAGCCCAACAAGCAGTGCATTGCTCCTTTCCAATGGAACTCGACTTTTATTGTCTGATATTGCTTCCCTCGATCTTCCTCAGGCGGAATTTGCTTTTCTCTCAGCCTGCCAGACAGCGACCGGTTATGATAAGGTCCCTTCAGAGTCAATTCATCTGGCAGCAGGCATGTTGTTAGCTGGATATCGCAGCGTTATAGGCACAATGTGGTCAATCGCAGATCGCCATGCACCAGATGTCGCAGATGATGTTTATGGTTATCTCTTGAGGGACGGGACAAGTCGTCGACCTGATTATAAGGAGTCGGCACTTGCATTGCATTTAGCTATGGAGAAACTACGTATGCGAATTGGTGAAGAATTATTTTTGAAGTGGGTACCATATATTCATATAGGTGCTTGAGAATATTTATAAAATTCAACATATTAAGGGTATATACATATTGAGAATTTGCTAGACAGCTTATTGTATGTCCCAATGATCTAATAACTTATTAGCACACTCAAGTATATAACATGAGATAAATTACGACCTTAAAAAAGTATAAAATCTCCATCTCACCATTTTTCATTCATGCTCTTTTTCACCCACCTTACATTCTTTCTAGGCTTTCATCCCCCTGCCTCTATGCATCGCTTTTAGAGTCTGCCACGGATCGGGTAAAACGGCGGATATCCGCTACCCGATCCGCTACTCGATCCGCGGATCGGATCGCTTTTTTGCGATCCGATCCGTGCGATCCGGATCGTGGCACGGGTCACGGTTAGCCACAGGCGCGCACGGATATCCGTAGCAGCGATCCGTGCCCAATCCGTACTTCTGAGAGGTCAACGACGACCTCGAATCTTCAACGTCGTTGACCTCTCAAAGTAGTCAGATCCGATCGCTCAGGATCAGATAATTGATCCTGACCGATCGAGAGTCTCTTCACTCTGCCCTCTTCCACCACCATCGTCCACCTTTGCTCGCGCTCCCTCCCACCCTCGCTCTGCACCGCCGGCCAGTACAACCAGACGCGATTCAAAATCGTGTCTGGTTACCGAATCGACT
>QLPD01001000.1:0-17885 GCA_003314085.1 Hymenopellis raphanipes | reverse complement strand
TAGAAGTGACGCATGTCATATTTTGGGATGGGCACCGCTGGCATGCTGAGAGGTAATTGGTTGGTAAGTAGTTGACAGTCTTTTTTTGTTGGCCAAGAGAAGAGAAGTTATGATATCCGCCTCCGCCAAACAAGTGACTAAGGACAAAGCCATGGCCCATTCTTGAACCAGTTGTCACGTGGTTCCGGCCCGCTCCATTCCGATCACGCCTGTACTCACTTTGACATCGCTGCGTTCCGTAGAGGAATGAGGGACTCAGTTACGTGCCGCTTGACAATGAGAGCTCGGGAGTCTAAGCCGAGCCGTCGGAGTTCAAATTTCCATTCCCACGTTTTGGCCAGCAAATCCTTCTTTAACCAGGTCCAGAAGCAAGATTATGCCTTCGCACGAGAAATCCACAGAAAGCTCTTTACTTTCTCCCGAGACTATCTCCGATCTCGTGCGAGCCTCGAACGTGGTCTACACGTCTCACGCCGAGTTGCTTAACGACTGTCGAAAATGGCGCAAGGATAGTAAGCTCCAGAGCAGACGTCCACTAGGCAAAGGAATCCAATTAAAAGCTTCATTCGACATTCCCATGCCCAAGCGCCTATCTCCTCAGCAGCTGGCATTGGGTTTACGCCAGCCGCTCCCGCTTTTAGGCCTCGCCGCAGACCAGAGCGGAGGAACTTTTACCGGAAACTTGACCTTGGGAGAGTGCTTGAGAGTCAACAAAAGAGGAAGGCCCGATATGTGGATTGCTGATCTCATCAAGGCTGACGAAGCAGGAGGAAAGCAACATGTTGTGATCAGAATCGCGCAGCAGTCCTCCCAGGATATTCCCCAGCGATATTTCGATCCCGACCTTGATCTGTCCAAAGTGAAGGTCCTGCGCGCCATTAATCTTGTTGCTCCGGAGTTCTTCATTTACGAAAAATTTCGCCATCTACAAGGTTCGCTTCTACCCTACTCATTTGGTGTTCACAAGGTAAGTGCCATGCTGTGGGGTGACGGTTCACGAGTTCTCATATCATAACGCAGATCCAGATGTCAAACGATGAGGACGCATATGTATTCATTACAGAGTACATCGAAGGTCGCAACCTTCGTACCTGGAAAGCAGACAATGCCCACCCCGAGCCCATACCTTCCGTTCTCACAAACTATTTCGAGAGAGGCATAACAATGGTACGATCCGAATGATAATGTCGAATGTGAATGTGTAATCAGACTTTCTAGATTCCACTCTTCATGGATCTTCTGGCCGTAGTGCACGCCGGTGGCCAGGGCATCGTTCACATGGGGCTTGATAGCTCTCCGGAGCACGTCATTCTCGTCGAGGACCCCCTGACGGGAGCGGTAACGGGGGTTGTATTCGTCGAATTCAAGTTGGCAATAGCAGAGGATACTCTTTCGAGGACGCGTACAATGAGCCAGCTCATGGACTTTGAAACCATGAACGTACTATCCCACATCGTCGATTGCTGTCCTACGCATCAACGGATGTTCGGCAAGTGGATGCAGGCGGAGAAAATGGTTATCCCACAGCATCTTTTCATCGGGGTGGACCTGTCAGATTAGAGCAACGCCCGTCGTAATGGTCGTGACAAGGCTAAAGGAACTAGATTCATGAAATGTCGTGTATATAGACAAGTATTTAGCTCGCCGAATGAAAAGTTAACTGCGCACAACAGCATGATGCCTGTGAAGGAGTATCCATGTGTACCCGTAGACACGAAACTATATCGAAGCCCGGTCCATGAGGGAGCTACCGTTACTTGGTAGAATGTTCCAAGGGACGTGAGAACTCCTACAAGTACGTCGCTGCTGGATTCGAAATCCAGTCTGGTGTTGGTAGCGCGCAGCACTCGAAATGCGCGCGAAGAGCACCGGAACACAAGGATGCCTCGGTAGTTCATATGACGTTTTGGTCAGTGGAAAAACCTTGCCGCACGGAATTCCCCCAGGCATCATCGGGAGGCCCGTATTCATCTGATCCAGCCAGCGGCTGGACGGGGCAATTCCTTCTCTGGGCCAGGTCATGAACGGTCGTGGTTGGATACGCGGATTCTGGAGGAGTCCAGACACCAGTTTCGGTTTGGACGCCGCCTCGACTGTCTGATCATCTATCAGCTAGGAAGCACCGATGAAAGATATCACACCCACCAATACGATATTGCTGGACATAGCTGTGCAACGTTGAATGACCGGAATCCCATACGTCCCTTGACAGCAGTCTACAGCCCGAACAAGGTGCTGACATGACTGTATTCTCAGGCTCAGGACACTACATCGAAATCAGATTAAGTTTCAGACGAACAGGTGTAAGAAACGCACCAACTACAGCGTCACAGATAGAAGCGAAGACGCTCATACTAGTGTAATGCGCGGTAATCTTGTGACACAGGTCGCGTCCAATCCAATTCTAATTCCAAAACGGACTTGCGCTTGCGTTCGGCATCTTTCAGAACGAAGGAATAACGCAGGACGGCGCTAGTGACTAGGACATTTTATCCAGATGTGGGAAGAGCGGCCCGTATTTTGTGGAAGGAATGGCTGTATCCTGAGCAAGGCGAGAAGAACTGGAGGACGCCGGGAATAAAGTTGTGTTGGAGAGTTAAAAGGACAGCCTCCTTCCCTACGCACATTATAGCCCGGCCAAGGACAGAGAGCAGAAGACGTTCCCACAACACTCTAACGTCGAGAGTCCTCGACCACTGCGATATAACAGCGGACAATTCGCCAGGCGAACGAAGTTGAGGCAGCATATAACGTCGCGGCACCTATCGTGGACAACGTCTGTAAGAAACAGGAAATATACACTGGAAGTCGTGGGTATATTCGGACATCAAAATCTGTACCCCGATCGGAGAGCGCCTGGAAAGCTGCGTATAATAAGGAAACAAAACCACTCGGAAGGAATAGAACGTGTCACTTACCTGGCCGGTGAACCGAGAGGCTGCAAAGAAAGCAGCATCAGAAAACGTGTTGGCAGTAGGCGTCAGGCGTTCAGTGGATGTACGCAAATGAAGATGTTCTAGAAATTTGGATTATACAATAGTGATTATACGCACCGTTTTCGCGAAACCTGAAAGACGGTGGCCAGAGGGCTCAATCATGATGGCGAAAAGCAAGCAAGGTCACGTGATAAGACCCTAATCGAGTCGCGATCACAAGCAAGATCAAGACGTCTACCAAAAGAACCCTTGGATTTATCTTGCAGACCCTTTCCTTGCCCGAAAATAAAGGGCGTTCAAGGAGTGTCACCTGACCCACGGCAGCCCTGTTGGTCGAATCTGAGATGTTCGTGTGTACCAAACATGACTGGCATTCACCAGTCCTCTTTGAGTCGAAAGCCACGCTCTACCTTCTTTATCGTTCACCCATTTCGCCGGCTCCCATGTGGTCAACAAAAATAGCTTTCAACTTACTCTACACGCTACGTCTAGACAGGAAGCTGCAGCTCCTGACCGTGCCAACGATACATCTCCAAAATGGTAGGGCCTCGTCCATCTCCCTTCCCAAGATGGCTATCCAGAATATCAAGAACAGCAGGGATATCCGCGTTCATGTCGTTGTTGTTTACTGCTGGGAGAAAGAGGTTGGCGTACACCTGCCCGAGAATTGAAGCCTCCTCCCAGAACATGAGCGACGTGAAAGTCTCTGGCATCATCTCAAGAACGAGTGTATCCTTCCCTGTCCTGAGAAGCTACGTTCAGGACAATAGCAAGTAGCCTATGACGGAACGACTCACCAACGATGATTGAACAGTGCTCCGCCGTGGGGACCAATAACTGCCCGAACATTTTCATGAAACCATTCCATCAGGGCTTGCTGCGAGCTGAATTGCTTCTCGTGAAAGAGCACGAGCTCCTCTCCTTGCCCACGCTCGTTCAGTTTCTCGCGAATCGCCTCGAGAAGTACGTCTTCGTTGAGGACACGTCGACCACCATTGGAGACACCGCCATGCGAGCGGCTAGCGTAAACAATCTATGGATGGCGTGTTAATCAAGCGTTCGGCCAGAGAATCATACGCACCTTTTTACGTTCAGCAATCGGTGTCGACTGTCCGAGTCCAAAAGTCTCGAGTGTCTTTAGAGACAACCATGGATGAACAAGCGGCGCGCGACAAGAGAAAAGCATCTTTTTAGCTCGTAGACCGTGCTGCATGTAGTGCATGCGCTCGCCCTCGTAGCCCAGCATCGTCCACATCTCCAATACAGGGCCACCGGGTTTCCTTCCGGTAACAACATCGCCATGATATCCTCGTAGGAGATGCGAACCTTGACCGACGATGTGCCTGATGCGATGTTAATATTGGGCACAAGGAGATAGTTGCGTACCCACGTAACACGGTCCAGGAAGTGCTGGAACGACCAAGAATCTGGCGAGGTCGCAATGAGAAGGGTGTCAATGGGATACGCGTCTTCGTACTCTTCGTGATCCAGCTGAGTCTGGTCTGAGAGGATCTCCAAGCCAGTCATGGATACACCCTCACCCATACATGCTACGTCGCTCCAGGAATCGGCTGGAGGGTCACCGCGATATGTGGCGTTAACAATGACCTAATCATCAAATGTTAGAAAGTATCGGAAAGAAAACGATTCAACGTACAATATTCTGGCCTGTCTGGCCTCGGTAGCAGACGAATCCTTCCTCACTGCATAATGAGGCGCGCTCACGGATCCCGTCGATAAGGCCAACCCACTCCTTGGCGTCATTGGCTCGCGATGGCGCAAAGATGGGCATACGGAGGCGGAAGTCTGGGTAGAGCAGTTCCTCGCCATACGTGGCTCCGGAGGTGCGTTGAACTACACATGGAGCATAGTACTGGGGCGTAGTCGGATGGCATTCGGTAATTGCGGTCGGTGCCCATCGCGGTGACTCTGCAGTTTCGCGTGATGGGCTCATCAACCACAGGAGATCCTTCATGGCGCCAGGTGATGGCGGTACTATCTTGGAGGACTGATGATGCGCGCCATCGATCGTCTGTCGTGCAGCCCAGCCGAGTCCAGCTCTGAGGGAAAATGTGACTATGATGACGATGGTGAAGGCAGAAACTAAGTAGGTTGTGAGGCGCTGTTTACGAGGCCTCGGTGAGAGAGTGGAGCGGATCGCCGCCTCTACGTCTGGACTGTCGTTGAGGTAAATGGATTCATATGTGTGCACCGTTCGCGTCCATGGCCAGGGAGTAGCGAAGTGAGAAAGCATCGGGCTGGTATAGTCGGGGAAGAAATCAGAACGTAGTACTGCGGCGGGAAGCGCGGCATCGTACGCTCTTTAACGGTGTTGCTCACCTATGTAACAGACGTCGTTGCGGTTGTCGTGATGATTGGCATCGCAGACTCTGTCATAATCCGTGTCCACGCCGATACATAATTCTGAACCATGAATCTTGCACTGCCGGTCGTAGATTCAACACGACGGAGGGACCTGACCATCTAAACGGCTTCAAGAGACCGAAAGCGCAGCAAGCAGATCTGGTTCGGAGTTCAAAGTGATTCCCTCGTGTATGCACCGAGTAGTGGGGATGTTTATAGATTAAGAGCAAAGTGGGATACCAGGAGGAGCTCGGGAAGCTTAGCGTAGACTCTATGATTCGGGATGAACGCAAAGGTGAGATACGGAGCATCGCGAGGCGCATAGACTTCATCACGGGAGTTACAACAAACAACCTTGATTCGGGGAACATGTCCAGTTGTCTAGATGTTTTCTTCTGGTGATCATTGACTTTCCCTCACAGGGATTCTGAAGCCGCAGATGGCATTAGTGCAGTCCCGGTAGGAAGGCGAATCAGAGATCACACAAATCAAAGGCATCTGGAGGAGGAAATAGACACGGATTGTCGGAGCATAGGTGACTGCTGTACCGCTGTATGTTTAAAGAACAGAAAGAGACAGAGTCCGAGCCGCGCAGAGTACGGGTGAATGACCGCGAGAAGAAAGCGGTTTATTTGCTCATGTTACTTTCGAGTGCTTTACAATCATCCCACTCGGAAACTTTGAGCCGCCAACGTAGAGCGGACACTACGGTGCGACAGGTCCAAACGGTACTCTGAAAGCTTGCGGGAAAATAAAAATAAACATCTTCAGAACGGTAGACCGAGTAGGTTCAAAAACGCGTTGCGTGTCCGTGGTGTGATGGATCGACTGAAGTGTAGGCTTAGTATACTTGACATTTCTTTACGGTTCTCAAAAGGCATCAGAACAAAATCGTAGGATAAGATATCCACTAACAACTTTTGGCTCGCACATTCACGTGAAATGAAATGGATTTTTGTTTGTCATTGTGATGCCCGATCACAAAGGTTCTCCTGCGACCATGACCACGTAAAAGGAGTCTTCTCTTGCACGTCAATTTCACTAATGTTTACTCGTAGAAATACTACAGATTTGTCTTCGCACGACCATGACTTCCCATACTGCACCCACGAACCGGACGCGCACTACGACTATCACTTGGTGGAATATCCATTGTCGGAGAAAGAGCGTTGGCGAGGCGTCCGTGAAATCATATCCGGCGATCGCTTCCCAGACGACACGTATAAGTCATGGGCCTCTACGCGCATGAAGCAGATTGAGGCAGATATTGCGGCCGCGGCCGAGCACATTCAACGACTCGAGCGCCACCGTGCACGCCTCCATCGCGATCTGATCACCCTCTCATCCTCCATGGCACCTGTACGGAGCTTACCGCAGGATATCCTCCTCGAGGTGTTTACATACCTTGTCCGCGATCACGGGTCAACAAGTAAACCGGAGGCCGCGCCGTGGGTTCTCCTCAAAGTATGCCATCAGTGGCGCCAGGTTGCGCTGTCTTCGCCGTCGCTTTGGAGCTTCGTCATGATTTCCAACAAATGTTGGTTCTCACCGGACAGAACACACTTCGCTCCCCTACCTGCCGTGCTTGGTTTGACAAAACATTCGCTATTTTCATCCCGCCAAGTGCCCCTTTCTGTTGTCGTCGACCTTCACACGGTGAGGAATTCTGTTTCAGAGTTTACTACTGCAGTAATGGCCAGCTTGGCCAAGAGTCGCTCGCGCATTCGGGAATTGATTTTCTACGCGGAATGGTACTCGAGGAACTTCGAGAGCGAGCGGTCCAAGGTGAATGACATCTTCACCAATGCCTTCTTGGATGTCGAGAACGCTTGTCCTATGCTCAAGGAGTTGGACATTCTAGGTCCAGGCGCTTGCGGAGTACAGGCTGTTCCCGGTAGTGCGCCTAACCTTACGCGACTTCGGGATCTCATACTCCACGATGATGCACGCCAACCTTCGGATGCGCTCGTCAATCCCACCATCACACATTTCTCATGTTATGTCAATGCCGTTGACAATATTTCTGTCCTTGGTCGTTTGCCTCTTCTGACCGAGTTGCATATCTTTGTCGCGCACCAAGCTCGGTTACCCGAGAACCCAGCCCCGACACTGCACTCTCGAGTTCAGTATTTCAGTGCCACGCGATCGGATATCTTGGATTTCCTCACTCTTCCCTCGCTCCGTGTCCTGGCAGTCACCGAAGCGGAGCCTCTAAAACTGTCTCCCGATGTCATGGCGCGCCGTATTAAATCGTTGATCGCGCGTTCAAAGTGTACCATTCAGGCCGTGGTCTTATCCCCGGAATACGTGCGGAACGCCATCCTCGCTATTCACGGTCTTCACCATATCAACACCATCGCACTCTACACTGGTGGCTTCTGCACCACAGAGTTTGATCAGGCTCTGAAGGTTCTGGCGTTCAACTCCAACTCGTTCCCAAACCTTCGTCGGTTGATCATTTTTCAGAACACCGGATTGGGAACCCATGACTTCGCGGCACTGCATGAAGCACTCAAAGCGATTCTTGTTTCGGGGCAGTCTGGTTTAGGAGGGAAGATCGAGACCATCGAGATATGGGATCAGCAGGCTGCGACGGGGGAACCAGACCTCTTGCAGCTATTCGCGCGCTTCGAGGTCAACAAAGATGGTCGCCGATGGATATCCCGCACTTACTCTGATTTCTCTGTTAATGAGTATTCTCCACCAATAAAGGGAGGTATGTGGCGTTGGATCAGCGATATCATTCCAAGTACATAATTTTCGTGTACTTTCATATCGACTTCTGTACTATGACGTGATTTTGTCTACAGTGTCCGCAAGACAAGTACGGCGAGTCGCTGAAAACCGTTCACTGCGAACGCCAAAATACTGTATGTTTATCGGATTTTTCGGCCTAGCGCCCATCTGCATTCATTCTTGGAAGTAATTTCTAGGCGTTCCCCTCATATGCTGATCGTCCTCTGCCTGTTCTACTGGCAACCTGTTACCCTTTATGTCGTCGCTGACTTTCAAGTTACTGAACTGCTTGTACACCGTGGAAGTACTTACCATCAAAACGGTTTTGGTCGACGAAAGCTGAGTGCAAGAAGGCGAGAGTAGGATTAAAGTGTTTCATTTGGAGTATGTGTATCTAGTGTCTTGTCGTGTACCATTCTCTACTTGTTGATTGTAACTACATACAGTACTCAAGTTGGGATAAGTATGATAAAATTCTTGAGTTCCTCCGGCACGTTCTCCCCAAGTGGTCTATCATGCTCCTCCCACGCGAAATCTTCATGCAGACTGAATTCAAGATGCTCAGACTCTGTGCTGCCCCGCTCTTGAAAGGACAACTTGACCTTTGCATCATCTGCCGCTGCCGACTCCTTAGTCGTAAAGAGCCGAACCTCCCGACCATCATAGCACAAAGTTGATAGAGCCAGCGCCACGAAAATCGCCGCAGAACACGGCCATTTCAATTTACCATCCCGCGATGTTTTAAAGAGTTCAAAAGTCGCGCTTGGCACTGCGTCGTTCGCTATTTCGTTGATTAAGGTTCAGCTGCAATCACACACATAGAAATGATGGAAGACGGACCTGATTGGAGAGGAGGGTCCTTGGCGTGTGTTTTGACGGTTACCTGTACAGGCTGTACCACTATAGGCTTGACTTGCACCGTCAACCATTCAACAGCCATACCGGGCCCAACGCGAGCCTTGTCTCGAACTTGGCTGTCGATATGGGAGAGAACCCTTGAAGGGTCTCCTTCAAGTAGTTGTTTACATTGATCCTTCACTACGTCGACGAAATCTCGCCCACAGGCTCCAAGGCCAAGGGGGATGTTACCTAGTGGAAGACGCCGGCAGCGACTCGTCCTGTGCGTTAGACTCGCTGACGGTCGAGCATTGGCACTGTTGTACTCTAGATTCCCAGATCCACAATTTTCACCCATGTTTGGGGATGGGAGGAGGGTAGAAGGTGCATCTTGCATCGTTTAGAGAGAGAGAGTAGGCGATGTAAAAAGTAATGATGTCTTTTTCTGCGTCGAACAGGGGTCCTTTTATAGCATTGTAGGTGTAACCCCGGGCCTTTGTCTTACATTCCATAGCAATCCTCCGCATTCTATCTGCATAGCCCGTTCCCATCAGAATGAAGCGCGAGGCGAGCGCCTGTCATGAACAAGGACGATGACGCAGAACAAACAAGGACTGCAGCCTTCCCAAATGCTCTAGATCCTGCGCCGAGGGCTCCGTTATGAGGCGACAGATTCGAACGAGTGTTGGCGGGAAAGTGTGGAACGAAATGTACATCAGTGACCCGCTGTGCAAGGATTTAAATGACATAGTGTACGCAGAAACACTACATCAGCATCGAAGGAATGCCTATCACGATGCTTTGGGACAGCGCCACACTGTACGACATAGGATATATTATCTAGGTACACGTAAATCAGCTCGTTATAGCCTGCATTCCGAGTTAGGGGAGCCTGACTTAGATATCAAAGGCCCTCACCATAAGAATACTTCTGGCATCGGTTCAGTTCATCGTCCAGCGTAAGTCTTTAAAACCGCCATTCAAATACATCGCCCATCGGATTATACCGCCGGGTCCGGGAGCCATCTCCAAGTCGTCGTCTCCGAATCTTCTTCAGGCTGTCTGTCTCGTCGATGAGGCCGCATCCTGGCATGTACTCCTCACGTAGGAACGCATTACGGTCGGAAAATCGTGTCACGTCGCCGTTCGCGCATCGACGCGCCGTGTGAAGCGAGTAGCGCCATTCTCCAAGTAGGGATACGCGACCTGCATGACGTCCTACTCGTGTTAAATGTGGGCGACTTTACAGCGTTCGGTGGGAGCGCGTGGAGGGTAGTGCTACCTGGTCATAGTTATTGACGATGAGATTTTAAGAGGGAGACGACGTACCTCAGGACGAGCGTGTCCGAATCTACCAGCGTTCTCCACGCACCCCATCGGCAAGGTGGGTTCCTCCAAATCAACATGGGCTGGCAGTATTGGCGGTCAGAAAGGAAATGGTGGCGCGTCTGGCCGCGATAGTAGACAAAGTCATCCTCTTTGTAGGCTGCTGCGCATTCATGGAGGCAGGCGGGAGGTAGGAATGCGCCGTTTCGGGGTAAATTGCGATGGCTTGGGTCGGGTGCGCCGTTGAAGTGGGCATAGGTGCTCTGGGAGACGGCCGACGAAAGGCAAAATTATAGAGCTAAAGGAATCGCGCAGAACATGCAGTCGGAGTTACAATTATCATTCCCACGTCTCGGCAGATCGCACCGAAGTGCACGTACACGCGTGTACGTGCTCCTTCCATCCGCGATGTGTATATCCATTTAGGAAAAGACTACCTGATACTCACAGCTTCTTGGACGCCAATTCCACGCTTCGCTAATCGGTTAACGACCCGTCCTGGATGATACCAGAGACAAAACGTTAGAGAGTCGATACTACCACTCATGCGGAGGCCGGAGGATGAGTCCGCTATACCATACGCGCTTCCATAGGAAGTAGTCGTGATAGATGGTCACCTAGGGCTAATCATTCTCGACTATCAGAACTGGTCTTGGCCGTCGGAGAGGTACATATGAGTGTACTTATTCGTGGGTGCAGACATCATTTTTTCATCATGAGCAGTAACAGCAGCTCAGTGGCGACGCGTGAATTATGTTCTGCGGTAAGATCATGTGAATCCGTACTCCAACAACACAAAAGGACATCCTTACACAGAATCATAGAAGCAAGTTACGCATAGCCGGTAGACCATACGTCCGCGCCTAGTCATACACATAGTTATCGACCAGCAGAAGTGAGTCTCCCGGGAAAAAAATCAAATCTCCACTGACAGTCCTCAAACAGACATATCACCCCAGTGAACGATAAACGACAAAAAGGTGAACCACGACAACGGGTTGAAAAGGTGGGCACTCCCTTATACTACGTGTCCACCCATAATGCATGATTAAGGTCGCTGGCATGGGCCGGATCACAGAATACCACGATGAGAAGCAGAATACTTAGAGCCATAGAGTGGAATAAAAAAATTCAGCCTATAGACCATACCGTCACCATAGGAGAGTGTAGCTGTTAAGCCAAACATCCTCTGCTAGTTCGGAACAATAAGCGGTGAACCCCGGTACAGAGAATCTCCAACTTCAGCGCGGACGTCCCAAAAACCAGACACAAACAAAATAAAAGCAGTCTGGGCTATTATCTGTGCCAGCGCAGTGCGATCTCGGAAAATATTGTGTCCTCCGTGATATCAGCACCAAAATCCTGGAAAGCCGGTACTAATGCGAAGGACGGAGTACGAATCCGCTATGCGATACGCGCTTCTGTAGCGGTGCCTACGACCTCGTCTGTACTGACTCTCAGTGAGTCTAACCTCCTTCGTCTCAAGCACCACGCACGCTGATGTCACTGTCTTCGGCTAAAAGTGGCTGTCGTCAATTCCAGGCAAGATCAAACCCCGTCCATCCTTCTACTCCTGAAGCAGATCAAGAAGTGTCCTCAACCGAAAAACAAGATCCATCTAGAAATATGTACTGCATCCTCTGAGCTAAAGACGCAGTGCAAGTATCGCAGAAATCATGCTAATAAGTACGTACGATGCAGACATCCACTGTTCGCGAGCTGCAGAACGGCACAAAATTGCGATAAGAAAAATCATTGACGAGATGTACCACAAGAGGAGCAGACCGGTGAACCAGACACCCGCTGCTGGTGGTGATAGACAATGCAACTAAAAGATATCGGCGGTGAAGTCATCAAAGGAATGCCAGAAACTGGGCAGTGTAGTGGTAAACGAGCGGTACTTGACACGTCGGTCAGAATTTGCCAGGCGACCAGGTCAAGGTGGTGGAATCAGATCAAGGAGGATTGGTGCCCGGGATGCGTCCTCCACATCCTACCGGTCTTCGGCCGCAGAGATTCGGGCACTCGGTACCCATACGTCCTCTACCAATTGTCGTGGACATTTACGAGAACCTCATGGCTCATTTCATGCCGACAGGACCCAGGACATGCCATTCTACACCACAAGTACTCATCTAGATCAGTTTCTCGTGAGATGGAATCCAAAAACAATCATATCGGACTCGAAAAATGACGGTAAAAAATTATCTAAAAAACGTCTGTGAGTCTTTGCGCTTTGCCCGTAGCGCAGATAAGTAGATGGCAGATAGGTAAAACTAGTAAGTAAACAAGTCCATAGAACACAACACAAGAAGCAGGCCAAGATAAACACAAAGAGTATGATTTAGTAAGAGAATATGGATGGAAGATGACATGCCCTCGGTGACTTGGATACTGACGCGCGCTTGTCAGGATAGAGAGAAGCAACGACGATGGAGGACACTCACGCGCGAGAAAACGACACTCCAGTACACACTGGGAATCGTCCATGCATCGGGCATAAACGGTAGACTCGGTACTACCATCCCGCGATGGCGAGCGTACATAGCATAAGCACCAGCCAGTGCCGCCTCCGAATCCCCGACACCATGAAAAAGAAGCTAGACTTCTACACCTTCTTGGCCGTCGCGTCCCACGTAATGTTATAGGAGAGCGCTAGTAGCAGCGCGACCGATAAAGGAACCGACAAGCTCGAAGCTTCAACAATGAGCCTATGAATGGAAGAATAGGAAATGGATCTTACCAGGATGGTACTACTCCACGTCTCGTTCTGATAGTCGAGGGGAGAGCCAGCCTACAGCAGTACCAGAAAATGGAGGAGATCATGGAGTGAACCGGGATGGTCGAACAAGCGAAGGCGTTCGTGATAGGGCCGAGACGCCACCATGTAATAGGGGTTCTCGTTATAGCCTGCATTCCGAGTAAGTGAAGCCTAAGAAATATGAAAAACCCTCACCAGAGCAAGACTAATGCGTTCAGTTGGAGAGCCACGTCGAAGTTTCCCCCTCCAAATCATGTTCAAGTCGTCTGCCTCATCGTTGCGGGCAGCATCCTGGATTCAATGTACTGCAACGCATGCCCGCAGTATAAGACATTTGTTGACGCGCCGCGTGAAGAAGCGATTGGCAATTTCGGGGCATTCGGCGAGCTCGCGTGCAACGTAGCGGAAAAAGTCCTACGAGGTCGTGGTCAACAACGAAGAGTCGAACAAGAACAAGCTTACATACCTCAGAACCACCGTATCCGAATCAACAATCAAGATAACGTCTCCACCGGCCTTTAATGCTTGTGCTCCTTCTGGCACGCTCGGTAAGGCGCGTGCTTCCAGTTCCACATCAAGAAACTACAGGCCAGGACTGTGGGGAGAGCAATCAATATTTGCCGTCGGAAAGGAAATAGTAGAGCGTACAGACGTCTGGCGTGTCTGGTGGCGGTAGCAGGCAAAGTTATCCGTATGGGGCGACGCGTCCACCAGTGAAGTCGACGAGGCTATGTCGAGGACAACAATAGCACGACGACGACGGCAAAGGCGAAAGGGAGCTGCGATGGATTGGGTCGGTATCGTCGTTGAAGTGGTGAAAAGAGGCATAGGTGCTCTGTGATAGGTCCATAGCTAGGATGTCCCAGCAAGGACTCGTAGAGAGGCAGCGTGAGGTGATAAGGGAAGAGCGCGCTCAGATAGGGCTGACAACTATGCTGAATTGTCCGAGCAGCAAGAATTGTACATGGGAGTAGAGGAGAAGCTACGTCGCGTGGTCGGAATTCCAATTGACATTCCCACGTCCCGGCATCGCGCCGAAGTGCCGCCACGTCCAACAAGCCAAGCAAAAGCAAAGGAGGGAGGCAGGACGAGGGCCCATGCTTCACATGATGAATGGTCAGCGTGTACGCATCTGTAATCCCCGTCATAAATGCTCCTTCCATCCGCGATGTGTGTACTTACAGTTACTGCATTCGATCAAGGCAGCCGCCCAAGAAGTGATTTCCAGAGATTCAGGAAGAGAAGTGCCCGATGCCCCCAACTTCATCTCTGTTGATGCTTATCGACAAAACATCTGTCCTGAGCGATATTAGCACCAAAAGAGCAAATGAAAGGCATGATCATGCGAGTACGAGTCCGTTATGCCATAGTATCCATAAGCCTCACCGCCAGGGGTTCATCATCCTTCATGCACGCTAATGGTCTACCGGATCCGGGCACCGACTAACGCATGCATAGACAAATAAGTTCTCTAACTTTTTTACCATCATCTATATATTGCATCCTTGGACATTTTTACTGTACTGTATTAGTTCACAGCCTTTCAACAAAGCCGCTCCGCCTAGTACGCAGGGTGACAGTAGATTTGATTCGGCTCCGTGCGGTGTAAACTTGAAGTATCCGTGAAACACTAAGCCGTAATCACGAGCAGTTCAACAAAAAGCTTGTGAACGTGGGATCATGTCATGTACGACCGGCATACCACTTGGTGATGGGCCCGCAGGGAAGACTTGCAAATTTAGAGTCTTGGAATACTTACGCGTACCAATCCAATGAGAAACTCGGATAATGTCCTGAATCAGTTCATGAATGGTTCACGACAAGGAGGATATGACAGTGGAAAACACCCGGTGGGTAAAAAGGAGACTCCTATTATCGGATGCCAAGAGGTGCGCATAGCCGGTGGGTCATACGTCCTCTGCTAGTTATCTAACCAGCGCCAAAGGACATAGACGAACCTAGCGTCATGACCACAAAATTCAGGCATAGAATCCCAGAAAAAAGGTTCTGCCGGAGTCAGGAGAGCATATCCGGTATGCCAAATGTCCTCTGTTAGTCGCAATAGACTTCGGAATGATAGCTGAATCCCAGTATAGTCTGCGCAGGCAGATTGCAGAGGAGAAGCCCAACTTGCCCAACCAGAGCATACCCGGCCGCAGACACCTCTCGAGGGCGTGGAACAAAAAGGCGACAATACAAAGAGACCCAATGCTTCGCCCTCTTAGCTACGGAGGGGCGCACTGATCGGCTATTATGTGCATCGTTAATGCTTTGACAGATACAACGGATCGATCGGGACAGTTATCCGTGCGCTGCTGGTGTAATGGATATCGCGGCGTACATGGGCGGATGGTAAAATTCCTTTTGACGTTGGATCTAAATTTTTGAAGACAGCATCGCAAAATGGTGAGATCAGAGCACCTCTGAATCGTCATGAATGTCGAAAGCAAGTCAAGCTCATTTATTTGTTCATGTTATTTCCACCTCCTACACGTTACCTAGTGCGGACCTCTCGATGTGTTGACACACCACTCCAAATCGTGTTACCTCCCCCTTCTCGATTGTTCCCCTCCACTTCTACTTTTGCTGGAAAGCAGAAAATCACGTCGCTTCAGACAGCCGAGGACGTACTGCCATGATTGCATGAATAGAAGACAAAGATGCCGACTCAGAAGGACGCGATACAGTGGTGGCACACAGGTCCAGAAGAAGATCAGGTCCTTCTGAGGGAAATTGGCGCGTGTCGGTTAGTTCGGTTGAATCTCTTCGAGTACGACCCAGCTTACAGGCAGGTTCCTTGAAGACAACAAGCTTGTATAGAATTGTATACAGAATAAAAAAAACCTTCACCCTGGTCGTATCCATGTGCTTCGTCGACTGAGCTACCGACGCACGCAGTGGTCACCTTTCGTGGAAAGGGTATGGAGGCTCGGCCGACCGTATATAACGACGTGACACGTCTCCAGGAGGTGCTAGGTTTCCTAAGGAGGTTCTCGCGATGCGCAAGAACGATCGGTGTCCAAGATTCACTGTACGGGAAGAGAAGACAGATAGAGGTTGACTCCAAGCAGTTCGGCTCGAAAGATAATTCTACATGTCGTTCAGTCAGGTATCGTACTCTCTGCGAGTTTCTGTTCTTGTGATCTCATTCTTATTTCTGATTCGGAAGCTTGTAATGCAAGAGAGACCGTTTCACCCCCGGTATCCCCCCGCGCCCTCGGTTGGGCATCGCAAGACATAAAATTGGAGAGAGCCTTAGTCGGATGACAAGATAAAAGTTATATGCGGATTCACTTTATCACACAGAGCAGGGACTCCGAGTCCGTTAGACTACGTCTGCGCCAGGAAACACCCTTCATCGTATACAAGTACAAGGCAAGACCAAGGCCAGCGGACTTCCTTCATGTCGGACCCCAAAAAGCTGGGTCGGTGTGACCTGAGAAGTACGTATGCGCAGTGTCCGCTTAGCTAGAAACGCGCGTGAATGTCACCGTCTCTGGGGAATCATTTCGCTGGGCGAGGAGGGATCGTGTGATATAGCCAGGTTCTTGGTAGCTCGTACGCACTAGTGGTCTAACGGATCCAGATGCGTGATGCTTCTTGCTTGCGCGGAATGCTGTTTTTTACCATGTTATTCCCGCCGCCGGGCCAGTGACGAGGGGTAAGCTCTGAGGCTTCGTTGCCCGCGCTTGTGTCTCTTGTTTTGAGCCGCTTACGATTCAGGACCATACCCAAGCCTACTAGTTGCGAAGCAGATCCAGAAAAATATCCTCGAAAAAGAACTGACCGACGATTTATGTACTGCATCCTCTGAGCTAAAGATGCAGTCAACGTTCAGTGCGGGTATTGCAGAAATCATGCCAAAGCGTACGTGACGTCGATGACTTACCGCTGCACGGATGGTTCAACAGACCACGAACTTGAAGCATGCGTACTACCCTATACGTGCCAGTGGCTTTCGCCTCGGGTGATAGAAGTGATAGAAAACAAGTGGAAGAATGGTGGATCAGCATTGGACGGACCGAGAATGCGTCCGAAGCCAGAGGTCCGCCGTTTTAGAACTGTAGAACGAAGAAAAAGACTTTGGGGGGGCTTGAAGTGCAAGACATGAGATTGCGATGAGCAAAAAGTATCTTGATCGGGTCATATAAGAGGAATAGGCCGATGGGCCATACGTTCTCGACGAAATTGGGAGAAAATGTAACTAAAAGGGTGAGGGAAGCCGTCAAAGGCATGATCGAAATTATACCGTCTAGTAGTAAAAGTGGGCTGTGCTTGACACGTCTGTAAGAAATCGAAAGGATTGCGCAGAGACAAGGCGAAGGTGGTGGAACCAGATCAAGGAGGATCGGCGGACGTTCCGCATTCGGCAGGTACCTTTTTCTTCCTGCCTCCATCATGACTGCGCTGAGATGCGTCCTCCAGGTCTTCTGGGTACTTCAGGCGTTAAGCGTGGGGATTCCAATCCGAAGAATGTTTGGCCATCACTAACATTACCAGAGAGTGCAGCTGAAGAGCCGCCACGCTGTGTCCGACGTCGACAACGAACGTCTGCGCGTCCTCTGCTCCCTCAGAATCTCTTGTCTCTGCTTGACGTGCAGGACTACTACTCACTCGTGGACTCGCACTGTTGATTCCCCCAGACCGTACTACCAGGGGGTGGTGTCGGGGAGTTTTCACATAAGTACTTAGCGGACACCGCCAGGAACCACGGAATTTATGCTACGAATTGTGAACGATCAAAATTCTGTGGCTCGGTCTACAAATGTCATTGTAGGCGGCTCCAACGCGTCTGTACACCCCTGTTTATTTCTAGCACGCGATCGAGCCGGAAGAGACAGACGTCACGGGATCACGTTCTTTTTTTGCTACCATCATCCTGACTCGACGCGCACTTTGTCAATCTTTCGAGTATCATCGCTAGA
>QLPD01000999.1:0-27785 GCA_003314085.1 Hymenopellis raphanipes | reverse complement strand
CGCGACTCACACTGTAGGTAGATCCAACCGTGGGGAGAGGCTGTACAACTTCTTCGATGCATTTCCTCCCGATGCAGGAGACACGGTGGATTACGTCGAGGGGATTGGCCACAATGGTATTCAGATGGCACAAGCACAGGCTGGTCTGAATCGGCTATTGTGAGTTTTGATTGACGAAAGCATCGTCGTTCGTTGTTCATCTTCAACTAGCTTCGACAACTTCAACGGTAACGGGTCTCGTCATGCGAATACCGGCGAGAGAGGACCTCCTCGTCGTCCTGGGCAGGCAGCGACGTGTCCTTAACAGTTAGCGGGGATCGAGTTATTCTTCGATACTGGTTGCTGATGATGGCTTTAATTAGAACAGATTTATTTTCTTTTGGGCGTTTGTTACTCCACGAGAATCAAAACTGGTAATCATATTCTACGAAAAGGCACTCTGTCTATCGAGGATATCCAACATGAATACAACTACAAAGTACTGTTCGTAGCATCTACTATACTTTCCGACATGAATAGTCGCCAAATCAGCAAGCTCCTGTAAATTCTTGTTGCTCCAGCCAGCCTCCAATAACTCCCTTACTTCTTGCGGCCATGTAACCCGAATACACTGGTTCAGGGCGTCGCGAACGTCCTGAAGGCCAATATTCCTAAGGATATTCCGGTCGGCGAAATAGCCCATTGCGGCGCCGTACTTTCGTGCTATGATTGATAGTCCAAGGACAGTATAGTCGCCTGACTCGACGACTAGATAGAACAGCCGTGCGTGAGTAGCGGCGGGAATGGAGAGATCCTTTCTCGCCATTATGCACTCGAGTAGCTCGTAATTTGGGTTCTTGAAAAATGCCAAACCTTCATTATCAAGGATAATATTGTGCAGGTTCCGTCTGAAAGCGCTGTGAAGAGGAGTTGGCCTAAATACAGCTTCGCAACATCGGTGCAATGCTTCCAGTCGAGTCCCGCCAAAGCCGAGACCCAGATTATCGAGTCCATCGGAAGTGTCAACGGGATGCCCCCAACGCTTTGCGTGCGTGGTGAACAAGTTCAAGGAGAGCGATTCCACAGAGGGCACGTAGCCCGTGCAGCGAGCATTAATATCGATGTCTTGTCGATCCAGAAGTGAGGTAACAACTCTCCACTGATGATTTGGGGGAATATATGAATCGAATCCAGAAGCAAGCCCGCCTGGCTGCTCCCAAAAGTGTATCGCAGCATGCAGCGGAGTCATCCCGGTCGACCTGTTTGTGGCATTTACAGCGATGTCGCACCGGGTGAGAAGAAGGTCAACGATATCTGCATTGCCCCATACTGCCGCGTGGTAGAGAGGCCCACCACACTTGAGCCCGGAGACGACGGTTTCGGGATTAAGGAGGACTGTACGAGCAATATCTTGCGGGCATGTGCCCATGGAATGTTCCGAGGAATTATAGTATGGGAGGGCGATTATACACGCGAGCGGGCAATGCGCACAATACAATTCCGCCTTCCCGTCTACGCACTCAGAGCAACTCTCAACACCTGTGAGATTGATCCGGCCTTGACGGCGGAGCAGCATACTTCTAACAAGTGTCCAATGGCGCGCCTGTGCAGCTACAACTAATGCCGCATCGAATTGAGTGTCGGCGGTGTCGAGCAGCGCCTCCAAATGAAAGAAGGAGCGCTCTAGGCCATACTTCGCCGCGTGGTAAATTGGGGTAGGGAAACTGGTGTGATAGGGGTACTCGTCAGGACGCATGTAGTCGATGGGGTGAAAGAATTTATCCGCCTTTTTAATCGACTGCATAAGCTCACTATTCGAAAGGACGCACAAGATGTCCTGCAGTTGTGCAGGCTCAACTTCCAACTGACGCCCATAACGAACCCAGTCCCTGCCACCAAAACAAGGAGGCCAGTTTTCAGCTTTCCAAAACACCTCTTGCGCCTCGTCAGGACGGGATAGAACTGCAGTGCAGACAGTAAAAGCGAAATGATACGGGCTGATATACGGATCAAAGAGCTTGGCGGAACGAAGGGTGATATATTCGGGAATCGTATAATCTAGGGAACATGAGCCGTGCGCAACAGCCGATGGTCACGACAGACTCACGAATGAATGAAACTTCGTTGGAGAACGTGTTGACATCCAAAAGGCCTTGGCAGGCATGAAGAATAGTCGCCTTCGTTGGTTTCCTGTCGGGATGAATGAAGGGAGGTTCCGTCCTGCAAGCCAAGAGCATCCTCAAGCCAGAAAGCGTCAGTGCCTCCCGTTGTTCCTGCACAAAGGTCCACATGATTGCTCGAAGTGCGAGGTCTCTGTTATTGGGTTTCTGCACGTGAATACGATGCCAGATGCGATCATACGCAGCATCCAGAGATGCTGGAATAGAGTCTAGTACTTTTCGGACATCGCTCTTACACGTCACGTCGTGCTCCAACTCGGCGAGTTGCAAGGTTGCCAAGAGGAACATGCCGTCTGCCTTTGCGAGGATCTCGGACCGAATAGTAGCCTGAAGAACTTCATCACCCTCTACGTAGGGCATCTGTGGAAGTTTCTTGTCTACGGCGGCGATGATGTCGTCGTCCACAGCACGAATTGGGACAGATGGGTAAGCGCGTATCTCGTCGAATACTCGGCGGGAGGTTACGAGTACTCGGACGTTTGGACTGATGCTTTGCATAGCGGCGAGAACCGCGCGACTGGTGCTGTAATCTCCAAATTCATCCAGTGCATCAAGAACAATGAACACGGGGCGCGCGTTGGTGTTCGCGACTTCAAGAAATAGTGCGGGGAGATCGGAAGTGGTAGGCTCCGTGTTCCTTGTATAGAGATCGCGAATGGACCGCGGAACGCTTGCAGAGGTCTCGACCAGTTGGCGGAGGAGGCACCGGTAAACAGTATCGATCTCCGGGACTAACACACTTCCGTCATGACAACGATTTCGCCGGCAGAATATGTGAAGTACAATGTTTTCTGAGCTCGTCGAACGCAAACGGTCTATCACAAGGCATCTAAGGAACGATTATGGAAGTTATCAGGCAGAACGACGGCGAACGCACGCTATAACTGACTTGCCAGCACCGGCTACAATGAATAGGTAATGAGTGTACATCGCTCACAGAAAGACGGGTAACATACGATGTCCATGGAACCACAGGGTGTTCGACGAGGCGGTCCCAGCCAACCACGACACAAAATTCACGGTTGAGAGTACCCACTCGCCTGTACCAGCAATCCGCTGAGAAGAAATGCTGGCATGGCGAGGTGCAAAGTTAACCTCAGAAATCCATCTTGCGATGCTCAAGCGTTCGGCATCTAAGTTTAAGTGAGCGGCGTCAAAGCACGACATCATCAATCCACAACTTACCGATTGTCTGCGTTGACAGGCTGGCGACTTTGTTTTCGACAACTGCGGCTGAGGCCGCAATAGCTTCCACTGAGCCCTGAACGTCATCCAATGTCGTATTCACCATTCCAAGTATCCCGTGCATCTCGGCTTCAAGGCGACTACGGGAAAGTAAATTTACAGGAGTTATGGTTCGGTGAGCATAAACTCACATGGTGTCCTGTTGGGAGGCAAGGACAATCAAGGTCTTCATGCGTTCCATATCCGATAAAAGGCGAGTAACCTCTGGCTTATCGAACGGCCAGATCAAAGCAGCCACGAATCGCTGGGCCCGAGCCCACAGACCGGGCCTCTTTTCGCCCACTCTTCCTAGTTTCAATATCTTCTCCAGCTCGTTAACAGTCGTTGTCGTCATTGCCATGAAATTTCCACCGGGATCGAGAAGACTCTGAAGCTGTCTCATGAGAGGGAGATTATCGCCGAGGGCTGGGGTGTGAAGTGTATCCTTCAGATCGTCGAAAAGACCGTTAAGGACACCGAGCTCGTGGAGGACGCGACGACGTGCATCTGACGATTTGCGGACATCCTTTGCATAGTCGTAAATTTGCTTGCATTTGTCCATCAGGGAGATGAAAGCTGTAGGGTCCATCGCGGTATATTCGCGAAATACAGGCGACTGTTGGCGGTTCGGAGACGGAAGGGACGATGCCAATCGCACAGCGTGCAGCATTCGTATCCAGTTCCGTGCCTGAGTGTACAAGGTCCGAAAAGTACCGATTCCATTGCGATAGAGAGACCTTCGGTAGATTCCTTTCAATCTCGAGATGGATGTTACAAATCCTGAACTTACGCATCATGACATTGTGCTTCCCAGAATGCGCCAGGTACCGAGAGCAGTAGGACAGGTAAAAACAGGATCACGAGAAGCTATAGAGGAGTTAGATGACTTCAGATTGGTCTCCAGTTGTTGACCTCGCCAGGTGTGGGAGTGTCGTGATCTGTCATGGTGGTCGCAGAGCAAGACGCGTTGTTTGGTCATGTTGTCTTCACAACCATGATTGCTCCTTACTACTGTATCATCCATGATGCTCAAGCTCGGTATATAGCAGTTTAAGCAAAGACATTTAGGAATATGTTAGTGATGTCCTTCCCTTTTTTAAAAAAATTTCTTTCATTTTGACTACGCCACACTGTTTTGGTCCTGCGCGAATAGTCACTCGCGCGTATGGAGAAGGGAGGCGTCTTGCTCACCCAAGCTACTTCTTGTCCATGTGAATTGGCGTCGCAAGACAGTGCTTCATGCTACAGTGTGCGTAGTAGACACGAGAAAATATCTTGATTGACGACTTCAACAATCCAGTTGAGCAAGATATCAGACATAGGTGTTTGGTAGAACCTGCCCTTTAAATCAGCGATGGAGTTAGTCATGTCACCAATAATGACGGAGAGTGACTGTAGGATAAGTAGAGGGGATGTGGACGGGTAAGGTCATCGAGATTTAATGGAATAGGACGGGCTACAGATCAGAGACGTGGAGACGGATGACCCGTCTCTCGCAACTTAAGCCATATACTCCTTGAGCCCTCAAAGACATGGGCAGAGAGGAAAGGCTTTCGGGATCTCGGCCCGACCGCCGCGTCGTGTACGCCACGCTCACATTTCGATGTCAGGCTGAGATGGAGCCATAAAATGTATCAAGATTGGCATAGAATAATTATTCTACGCGACAACGAACGAACAAGCACATACATGAATCGCGCCGTAGGTTTTTTCCATCTGCCGCGCCATCGAAATAGGAGGTCCAGCAGCACTACTAACGCCGTCTCCTGGTTCCGGGCCACCGGTTCAGGACACCTCTTCTGCACATTGTTAAATTGCGCATCAGATAGGGGATTTGTCCATCTCTGCGAGAAAGCCAGCGCTTCTGCTAACGACCGATCTCTTCCGCTAGGTGAACGCTCTGGACAGTGAACACACTATTTCCCGGATAGTACTAGGCCGATGAGTCGACGAAAGACTATCCGTGAGCGTCTGACAATGATTTCGGTATGCTCTGGGAGGCCGACATGAAGCGACGACAGAATAATCGTCTTCGGAACTGTAGGAGAAACTGTTAGATACTGTGGTGATCTCGGCGAAACAACGAACCAGTTTACGCGAGCTAATTGCCCCTCCTGGCCTGAGTTCGCGCGAGACTGCTATAGTTCAAGTTGCCGCAGCAATGGCCTGAAGCCTCATAATCGCACACCAAGACCTAGTCGAAACAAAGGCCGGCGTAAGTGGGAATTAAGTGTTGGCTGAAATTGGGGGGGAGGGGAGTGAATTGACCTGGAATGGGGGCCGTTCATGGTGGATTGAAAAGATACATTCTATGAGGAGGGCGAAGGACCGGTCCCAGGGCACGTACATCAGCAGTCTCGCCAAGAATACGAATAGCGTCGCACGAGCATCCAAAGCGCGGATGCCCCGGTCTTCATAAGGCTGGCAGCAGTCAGTAAGACGACAAGTTGTCTAAACAAAACGCGCACTAGTCAACAGGAATGAGAATCCTTGCAATCATCCTTGGGCGCAAATAGTCGCGCTTTGGACGACAATGGAGTCGATCAGTAGTTGCGCGGAAGTGGCGTTCAGGACGTGACGTCCTTTAGGATATTCACTGTCGTGTAGGCACATGGATAGGAGACCGGCGCAAATTCGAATGATGGCCCTCCCAGATGTGGGAAGAGAACGACGTCTAGGAGGGGTCCAAAAGGACTAAAAGAGCTCCATATATTAGGCTTCCCAGACGCGCAACGTCTGGGTGGAAGACTGTCACAAATAAGGTGTCCGTCGTAAATAGAGATCAGCAATAAATTTCCCCCGGCAGTCCCGCCATTCCGCGAAGAGCATAGTCTGTTTTTCCCCGAATCCCAAAGGTGTCGTGGAGGAGCGGGTGAAGGTCCGAAACCGACTGAAATCAACAGGCGCAAACACCTGCCTCGCCACTGATAACATCGAACAACCGAACCTCGCTGTCTTCTGAAACGTGCTTAAAGTATGTAGCTAACGCTTTCAGGCGCCGCGAAAAGGCTAACTGCAACTTCGTCTCGATCTGGCGCAAGCCGCATCACAAGGCTTGACACCCTGACCTGCAAGGCGTACATGATGATTCAAATGCTTGCCTTCTTTATGGCTTTTGCTCGGGATGCTGTCCAGAGGTACGTGAACACGAGTATATTTTGATATGACTTGAACTACTGATGTGATTACTCTGCTGAATGGCGCTGGAAACAGAATTAATCTACTTGATCCCCAAGACTTTGCGCAGAACCTTCAATCCCGTGGCGAACAGGAGCAATTTGACACCACGTTCCTTATACGCTTGTTCTACATACAGTAACCCGGTCTCGCCAGGCTTATTCTGGCCCCATTTAATGTTTTCGCGTTTCGTAAGTCTCTCGAATCCATTGTCTTTGACGAAGAAAAGGACCGTTTCCAGGTAGTCCGTCAGAAAGACATACGGACAACACGCGTCTCGCGAGTAGCTGTGAGTGGTCAGGGACAATCGTACCAAATCAAATCCAGCCCGTCACTTACAGTCGTAGTTGAGGAAGAATATAAAAAACGTTCTTAACCTCCTCAGGCTGTGACAGTGGCTCAACGTTGTCCAAGTTCAGATTCCAGGTCTGGTTCCAGGGACTACCTCTGACGATACCGGCTGCCTAGTAATGATAAGAAAAACGCCGTATACTCGGCCCCTTCTGTTATGCATACCTTCTCCTCGACGATAAACAGTGCCAACACTGGCCATTCTATTTCCTCATTCTTCCCGGCATCTGCCAACGAGATGGCGCGTTTGAGACGACTCTTAAAATTCTCTGCGGCCACCACTACCGTCCTTTCTGATGCAGCAACCTTCTCAATCGGGCCGAAGAAGACGGCATTGTCACTGTGGCGCTGCTGCGTGTCTGTAATGTTACCGTTAGGCAGACAAGTGTGAACCGATGGCTGGAGACGTACCGATGCGATCCTGCTGTAATTTTATTCTGGCCTCTGATTCTTGGTAAACACAATACCCGTGCTTCTTGCAGACCTGGGCAAAAGATGGTTTAGGAAGTTTGGGGGGTTCGTGAAGTTCGAGAGATTCAGGAGATTTGGAAGCGTCGGAAGATTCCAGAGATTCGCGATAAAAGGTCGCAAGACACGCGGACAGTGCAGGAACAACTTTCGCGAGAACATGAGAATGAAAGGCGTCGCTTTGGGACACATTAGTCTTGTGTTCAGACTCTCGAACGAAATGACAGTCTTACCAGACGTCTTGTTCAGTCTCAAACGCCTGAACTTGAAGGATAGGCTCCCTCACAGATGGAAAAGACTTCAGACTCGACGCCGCCCTCTCAAGATCGGCTGGAGCAAGAATTCTCGTGGTCGGGCGAATTGTCGTATCCAAGGAAAGATGCGGTTTAATGTTATCCGCGAGATGCGTAGTGCGGTGAGGAAAGTCTTCAAAGACATCTTCAGGAAGCGGATCATTGAAATAGTCCCAGAACGAGATAGATGGTTCTTCTGAAACAAAGGCAGGCATCTTTCTCTTGCTGTAGGGATGGGGGAGGCTTGAGAACTGGAAGACAAGATGCCCACGCGTGCGTCTTTTATTGGGGCGTGTCAAGGCCACGTCATCAAGAAGGTTCCAGAATGGAGCAGCGTCGGCGTGCCTGTAACGATACAGTCCAATGCCAACGTGTATCGAGCGCTTATGAACAAGGAGCGCAGCTTTCTAGGACAGCCTTCAGCCAGGTGTGCGAAATCCGAGTATAGCTGCCATCACAGAAGCGCCAACATGCTGTCACCTCATGTAGAACACGCGGAGAGCACTGGTTTATTCATCGATATGATTCGAGGCAGTGGTTGCAGAGGGAAACGTGCACCACAATCAGGGCGACACCACGTGATATTTTGATATAAAGGGACGAGTAAAAAGCCTTGGGATGATTATACCCACAACTTCCAACATGCCTGCTACATCCTGCCCTGGATTCCACGTAAAGTCCTACATTCCCATAACTTCTGTCGCCGACGACCCCAGCGACCGCGACGATCTGCAGAGGAAATATAATAACGCGCGCAAACATCGCATTTCTTCCAAATGGTCATTCACCGAGGTCATCCAAGAAATTGCAATCAACCCGCGCCCCAATGCACGCCCAATTCCGTCGTTCGCTCTAGACGGTGGCCAATTCCGCTTTCAACCTGTTTGGGCTCCTCAGCCAGCTTCATTCTCAGGAACGGAAAGCTTCCAAACGTCCCAAGTTTGGGTAGCCAACGTCTTCAAGGCTGACGGCAGTGTTACTGGCCACCAGAGCCAACCGGAGCGTGTCGTCTTGAAAATCCTTCAGCCCTCTATGCGCCCTTTCCCAAATATGAAGGGGATTCGGCCGGTATCACCGGCATATCAATTGGCCTACTCTGAAGAGATTCTGTATGAGCGCTTGCAGCCGTTGCAGGGTTCTCAGGTCCCTTACTATTTCGGCACGTTCCAGGTAAATTCGTCATTTATCGTACCCCTCGTTGACTGATTCCATGACTTTAGGTAGCTCTGCCGAACGGCGAAGATGCTTATATTCTGATACTAGAATATATTGAGGGCGAGGTACTGGAACAGTGGGTAAAGAAATATGAGACGACTCAAACCCGCCCTCAGAATGCACTTCCGGTTATGGTGGGTTTTCAGAAGTCCTTCAGCACCGCAATGATTGAGCATCTTCTAGATTAACTCGATTATCGACGCCTTTCATGCCATCCATGCAGTCCGCGTAGTACACACCGATATCGACATGGACTTGTCCAACATCATTCGTCGAACAGATGGGACGGTCGTTATCATCGACTTTGCAGACTGCGCACTATTGGACACCCCACAAGCGACAGAAACGCTAGTTCGCGCGATGTCCCGCGGTAGTAACAACCAAGGGTACCGTTGTGTTCGCACGCTCCTAAGTTACTGTCTGAGCAATTCGGATGGGCGGGCGAGAACTGAGCTCGAGGAATGGATCCGGACTCCAGGTAATGTACCTCCCGAGGTCCACTATCCATATGGGCCCCCAAGGGACCTCAGTACACACCAGATTGACGACGGCGAACTAGATGATGAGTGTGAGTATAGTAGCGACATCAGTGATAGCGATGATGATTGAGCACTCGGAGATATCAAGGGATTGGATTGCACATCGAGAATAGTTTTTCTGTAGATGTTTAGTGAATGCAACAAATGTCTAGCTCATTGTTCAGAGCCTAGCGTCGGTCTGGCAAAGTCGGAGTGACGCAACCGTGGCGACATACCAACCTGAAGTTTCCACGGTTCTATTTTTGTTCCAGCATTTCCGAGGCTGACGTTCATAATGGACTGGCGAGACTGACCACACACTGATGGCAAGATGAAGGATTCTGTGACTGAATCAAAGGTATCAAAAATATGCATTCACAACTGAACAATACAAACAAATAGATATGAAGCATAAGTCGAACTACATAAGATAGAGGATACCGTTGTCGTCGTTCGTATAGCGTGGTCAGTCAGGATCGTTGTAGTAGTTGGTTTATGCTTACTGTCCCGGTCGCACGTGTAGCGGCCGACATACAATGGACTAGAATACTGCATGAATGAGGGCCAGTGGGCTTGAGGACTAGTGCAGCGACATTAAGACAGGAAGAATACAACGAAGAATCACGCAGTCAGGCAAGCACGTCTCATAGTAACAGTCAGCATCCGAAAGGATTGAGTAGCATGATCGGAGCCGCGAACGTCAAAGCGAGCGGCGCTCATCGCGAAAGCCTGAACAAAATTGTTAGCAAGGTGGTCGACGATGCTGGGAAGACCTACCAGCATTGAAAGTCGGTGTCGAACACGACTAGAAAAACGTCAAGAGTCAGTAGGGCACATGCACCCGTGGTCATAGGTTACGGTCGAAGTGGTGGTCATGGACGTGCTTACAGTTGCGCAATGATGAGAGTGTTCGCGGTCAGAGTGGTGGTCATGGGTTGCGGGCGTGATTGCAGTTGCGCGTGGTGGGGTCATGCAGTAGTCGTCCATGTGGAGTTGCAGGAGAGACTGCGCCACCCCCCATCATGCATGATAGTAGGAAGGTGACGCCGTCCTCGCAGCTGTCATAAGCTGTTGTCTCGAAGGCCGGGCTGGCAGATGCTAAAGATCGTAAATTCAAGTTGAAAGGTTGAAAGAAAGGAAAAGATACATACCATCGGGGGCTGGAAGCGTTCGCAACGTCTTCCATGGGTATCAACGAGATAGTGTAGGTGCATTCCAACTTCTTCAAGCCCGTCACGGCTGCTCCAGAAATGTTGTGTCTTGGTCGGGGAGGCTTACACGAGCGCGTTGCTCGTCAAGAGGGCCGAACTCGAAAAAAGTCGTCCTAGCAGTTGTCGTAAGCCGCCGTCGAGAGTCCACGAAGAGAACGAAGAATAGAAGCGGCCAGAGAACGCCCGCACCTGGGAACGGTCAAATAGTAGTAGACCGTCTAGGATGTGATGGTGCGAGGACTACTGGTGACGACCCCAAGTGCCGGTGGCACTGCCTTGCCAATTGAGGCAACTTACATAATCTCGGGCTGTCCGTGTATGACAGTTCTTGTCCATGGTCTTCGTCTTCGTACTAAAAGTATGGGTCATATTCTTCGGTCATATACACCATTCTCCCTAGGTCTTTACTCTATCTAGATGTCCATTCGCCCTCAATGTCCTTATCGCGTCGTATTCGTTCTTCTCCGTCTCAGGGCCTTCATCGGCTAGATCAGATCGAAAGATTTTATCTGCCGGTATGACTTTCAACATGTCGTGCGCCTTCAACCACCTACCGAATATCCGTTTATGCGCTTCGCAGCAGTCGATGACATGTGCCAGTAATTCCATTGTGTCCCAATCCGTCAACTCCTCCATTGTTTCTCTCTCTTTAAGGTCATCCTCTGTGACGGCACCATGAAAATTGATGAAGACCACGCCGTCCCCTGAATCTGTGAGGAGTACGTGTTCCGCAACTCGAATATCACAGTGAGCAACCCCGACGCCGCTTCCGTGGAGTACTCTGATGGCGTTCAGCAGTCTCGGAATCTAAATGGTATAAGAATCTATGCACAGTCAAGGATATGTAGTCTGACCATTGGCACACGCTTGTCGAAATACTCTGTTAGAACGGTGTATGCGACAGGTAGCTCCTCAGGATGAGCATTTTCAATCATCCATTCGCTGAGTGGACGACCTTCAACGTATTCAGTAATGAACACGTATGCGTCCTCGCCGTTGGGCATCTTGATCTGTCATGGCGGGTGAGATTTTAATTGCCAGTCACAGCGCACGTACCTTGTGAAGCCCGAATGAGTAGGGAATGACTCGCCCTTGAAGACTCTGAAGTTTTTCGAAGACAAAGAAGTCGTGGGCAACGAGAGCGATAGGGTGGCAAACGCGCACATGAGAGAGGTTGATCTTGGGGTCAGAAGTCTCTGGAATGGGCATGCTGGACTGCTGAGCTATCTTCAGCACGACGCGTCCTACAGATGCCGCAGAGTCTTGGTCATTCATCCCCACCACATCGGCAAGCCAAGTATCGGGCCTCGCAAACTTTTCCGCACGCAAACGCTTGTTGAGGACCAATTTCCCGAGAAACATTCCTTCCCTCCGGTCTGTGCTGAAACGTAAAAGTGGGGGCGGCAGGCGAAAACCTGCAGAGACGTCCTTGGAAGATGGGCACATCTTTAGTGGTAGCGTAACTGGTGATTCGAGGCACAATGATTCCTCCAGTGGATACATCTGCTGGAGGTTATGGTACTCCCGCCATTTCTGACAGTCGCGACGAAACTCGAGGTACGACGTGTATGTGTTGGGGGAAGATTTAATTTCAGTGATTGCCGCGGAAGAGAGTAGAGAAGAAGGCATTGTGAGTCGTTTGAAAGGATTGGGATGTGGACGTAGCTTTTGTAGTTTGGGGGAGCGGAGCTTCAACTTGAAACGGAGGCTTGCTGCACCGCCTCCATCAGTCCGAACACGCTACAAACACGTTGTTACAATGCCTCCACCACGAGCACCGCGCATTTTGTGGGAAACGACACCGCATTTCCCACACGAGACTATGCTGCGGTTTCCCCTCTTAAGGTACATGAATATGCCCCCCGCACTATATAAGCAACGGAAATCTCAGAGTTTTTCTGCAATTCCTCTTCCAATTTGCGATGTCATACGCTACTGAACTCCCAAAGTCTCTTGTGGACTTTCTTAACACCCCAATTCCAGAGAATTATCCACGGAAGACCGAAAAAATTACCGCCACACATTCAACATATGTCCAACTTGAAGACCCGAAGACGGAGTTTCGACGAACGTCTATCATCCAGGACAGTACTGTGGCGCTTGTTGCAAAGATATTCGAAAGTCTACCTCCAGGAAATCGAGAGAAGCTCCTTGAGGACATAACTCATGTCGATCCAGTCTTCTTGGAGTCATCCGCGGGGTGAGATATCACCTACCGGCCAGAGTTTACACACTTAATCGTTACGACCTAGTCTCATGCTCAACCACCACGTCCTCCAACCCGTGAAGATAGTGCTAAACTTGTTCTGGATGTCGTACCGAGATAGCAAGATTGCCCAGCCAGGCGACCAAGGCGACCATCGTGTGCTCTATCTCCTAAAGCATTTCCAGTACGGGTTCGCCATGAGATCTCAACATCACGATGCTAGCGGTATGTGGACCTTATTTCAGCCTCCAACTAACCCTTTATTAAGAGCATGACAACAGACGCGAATATGTCGAAGCAAGATCACATCCTGACTTTCGAGCCATATCGGATGCATGACGATATAACAAAGACGACCATCAAGCCCGCAGGAACTGTATCGTTCAGTACTGATCTCGAGTTCAACACAAAGTTAGCGGAGTTCGCCAACGCAATCGGATCCTCAGAGTGCAACGAAGAAGAATTCAAGATAGAGCTTGAGAAGTTGGCAGAACCAATCCGTGTAGAAGACCTCCCCTGTCTGGCAATGACCGTTATCGAAGAAAAGGCAAGTGCATACACAGGAAAGTTTGGCAAAACGCAGGGTCCTTAATGTTTTTTAGAAACCGGGGACGTTGAGCCCAGACGCTTGGCAGCAAGCACATAATCACATCAACCAATCTAAAGCAGACACGGCTGAAGGAAACGAGAGAAAAATTACAGCACAAATCAGAGGGTGAGCCATTCCCCTTTCGAGCCATCCGAAACTCACTTCACCCCACGTCAGTTATGCCTTGCTGCGCAAGTGTCCTAATTTCCTAGTATCACAGTTCGACGTCAATGTCCTTCTAATGGTCGACAAACCTGCTTGCCACTTCGTGGATGGTCTGGTGGGGGCGGCTACTTTCAAACAGAGAGGGATTGCAGCACTCACAGTCGACGAAGATGCTCAGCGGCACACTCCGCGAGCGAAGCTATTCTATATGGTGGTTGAGAGAGCGTTACAAACCATCTTGAAGGCTAACGACACGAAGTGAAAGACGTCATTCACGCGAGTAGCTAACACGGTCGTAGTAGTTTGAATAGGTGTAACACCGAATAGCAGAGTAAGATTTTCCAGATAGTAGCATCAACGAAGTCGAGAAGTGCCAAGAGGGCTCTGATTACCAGGTAGGGTGTATACTATCGATTTGGAGCCGGCAGGGCTGCTGCTGCTCCGTCTAGCTGCTTGTGTCTCATCGAAGGGTGACACCTAACGTTCGTAGATATCCTAGACTCTGTCCATGTAAAGCATCAAGGAAGGGAAAACACACCCTCACGCCGTTTCCGCGTGTCGTCGGGGAGGCGGCGCAGACAAGTCCCGACGGCAGCAAAAAGATGGGACGGGATCCATGGCGCGTAGGATCTTCAGGTGTGGAAATGTCAGAAAGGCCATGAAGGAACGAGAGTCTACCAGGATAAGAAAACAAAGAGTACTGGACGAGACAGAATGAGACAGCGACACCTGGGGCAGGAAGAGACGGAAGAGGAGAGCACAGTGTTTCTCATACTGACAGTACCAGCAACGCAGTGTACATTGAGCATTGACGTAGAAGAAACCCCAGGACTTCTGCAGGTCGAACACGTCTTCTGAGGCTAAAGAAGGACGAAAGTCCGTTGAAGCACCGCAGGCACCATGCGACAGTGACAGTCGTCTTACTACCGGCGCGCTAGAAACTTGTTGTCAAACAACAATCTTGTATGAAGCTGAAACTGACATACAGAGTCGCGGGCGCCACCACGTGGAAGTCGGCCAGTTGTCGTTCGGGTGGTAGAAGGAAGAGTGTGTGTACCGTTTCGGAGGGCAAAAGGCGCCAAAAATCAACAAGTGCAAATAACTCCTAAGGTACATTTGGCATCTCCATCGACGACGTCCAGTAAACGCGATCCGAGGTTTGAATGGCTGTATTCATCGCCGCGATTTGCTAACCTGCCTCTTCGGTGACCTCCCGGAGTCCTTGTGACAATATGAAAGCGGCTTTCAAATGAAAGTAAAGGTATCCCGCATTTCTTCCTTCGAGGCAATAATCAATCATGAACATCACACAATGACCTTCCGGTGTCGTCGGAGAGGAATCACTGTCCGTCATCAACCCGCTTGGATTCACTTGAATTCACACTGTGTCGGGTTGGAACGGATCCCTGTGTAGAAACTGGACGACGAAGTTCCTTCTGTATCAAATGAAACGACGGCTTGAACTGATGGTTTAGAGACTTGATTGATTCCCGTGCGACACCGGATTATTCTCTGTCCGCCTCGGGAACGCCTAGTTGGTATTCTCTTTGGAATCTATCTGTCTTGGAGCATGGCTACCTCTACATGAGTTCATCATCCGACTCCGGCAGGTAGGACCGTTCACAGAAGTGCCGACGGCCCTCCTTCTTCAAACACTTCGATTTCCATCAACAATGACGCTTTGAATCAAGAACCCGGGCAACCCCCTACCCCATACGCGTCCACCGGCAGGCGGTGTAACTCAAAAGGGACTTATATCGCTGCGTGCTTAGAAACCTTTCGGAAGGCTCACGTAACTCCCACTCCGTTTCTCTCATCCTTCATCGCTGTCCACAGCGTTAGGCGCAGCATTTGATGATCATCCGTGGCCTCGCCAAGCCCCATACTACTCATTGGCTTGGGCCCGCCCCATCAAAGGCGCTTTCATCGGCCAACACGGATCGAGCATCCCCGCGTCTCCATCCTACTGGTCATGGCATTCTATGACCGCCTACCCTCCTTACGCCGTTCATCAGCCTTCGTCGCCTCCAATTCAGTCGAGGTCGATTCGATTCCCGGTATAATTGTCGGCCAGCGCAGTCGCCGAACCTTCTTTATCGTCCTGGCCCAGCTGAGAGCTGTTCAAGGGCACAAGCCATCCGATGTCCGCAGGAGCCGTTCGACGGAGAGTGTAAGGCGATGGTACGGAATTCGGGGACGTAGCGAGAGTCCGAGGCAAGGGCACAGGTCGTTTCTCAAGCTGTAAGCGAACTCCATCGATACAAAAATCACTAGTCCTCTTCTCCTCTTCGCACTCAGATGGTACACTGGATTGTTCTGTAAATATAGAGTTGGATTCTGATATCGAATTACTGGTAATCATTCACATTGTTTCGTACTGGTACATAAGAATAACTACGGCATAGCGAGGCGGGACAACAGAGCAATATACAAAGTAATAATCACAACATGAAAGCGTGTCCGGGCAGATCAATGTTAAGGCATGTAATTGCTTCGATGTCCTTCAACCGTTAATGGGAGGGGTTTCTTCCTCCCATCAAACAACTGAATCCACATCCGCATCATCGACTTCCATAAATCGACCACTTCCTTAACAGGCTCTCCCATGGACTCGAGTCCTCCGACGATGTCATCCGCGAGGGAGATGTCCTCTCCCAAATTAAGCTCCTGACGATGGAACATCTTGAGACTTTCCGCCGCATTGAGATCATACTTCGTGTTAGGAAATCCTTGGCGGAACCATTCGTGCAGGCCCATCTGCTCCAGTGAAAGCACCGTGACGAAGGGTTCAATAAGGATATCCTGTAGGGAGGTGGTTGAGAGGAAGACTACAAGGAGTTCGGCGAGCGATTGATACACTGCTATTGTATGTTCCGTGGTAGTGAGGTCGTGAAGGAGAACGTGGACGAGCAGCGGCAGGAATGAGCGACGGATAATGAATGACATGGATTCGTGATCATCTGCAGTGCCAAGAAGTTCGTAATGCAAGAAATTCCTCACGGCATTGTTAAATGGATCGACCGTCTCGGTGCTAACGATGGACAAGCCCAGCTCGGTGACGACTTTCTGTAGGTTCACCTTCTGTACGACGAGCTCAAGAAAGTTATTGATTAGGGCGTTGTCGCGCTGAGCCACCCTATCCAGCTCGTCAAGGATATAGAGAAGGACCACAGCTCGCGCAAAGCTGCAACAGCTTGTCCGCTGTGAAAGATATAATGGCCCAAGGCCTGGGGTCCCTTGCTCTGCCTTTAGACACCCTGCACAGTGGATGTACTGGCATTGGGTGCAAACGTTATGAATGCCGACAGAACTAGAGCCGCAATCAATATTTTGGCAGCGAGACAACCGCTGAAATAGTTTGTGGTGCCTGGCGCCTTCCGTCCTGAATTCATCGAGAGCTGCCATGTAATCCGGAGAGGACGAGGCAGACGGTGATCCGGCGCGAGTGGCGTCGGTGAGGCTGGAGTCGCTGTTGGTTCGCTCCCGCCTAGGGTAATGGGCGTGAAAGTCGCCCAATCCCGATGCGTCGACAATGGCAGGTAATTCGCCATCATCCAATTCAGGCCATAGATCCCGTTGGTGAGATGCTAAGAAGATGAACGGGCCTACGTTAGTTCCGTTTCAGGCTACAGTGGAAACTCGCGTACATGGGTCGGGACCTTTAAGCGTTGGCGGAAAAACCTCGTAGTCGTGGGTCCAAGCTAACGACCGAAGAAGAAGAATCAGTGAGGCTGAGAGATAGTCCATAGGGGGGTAGACGCACAAGACGTTTCATCGGACGCAGACGAAGTCGACCTCGTAAGCGACGTCATCGCGGGACCGAAGTCAGCAGAAGCTGTAAAGGATTAGAACTTCCCGTCAATACTCGCCAGCTAGTATGACTTACAGCGGAATTGTTCTCGGGAGCTAGCGCCTCCTAAGGATCCTCGTCAACCAAGCTTATAGGTACCGAAGAAGAAAGGGTCATACCATGTCCAAGCGTATCGAATTGACGATGGAGCACTCTGTCCCGAGTGCTGCCTCCAGATGACGGCTCATTAGGGACTGGCATCATGGTAGTAGGAAGCAAACAGCAGATGGCACCGAGGGGGATTTAAGTACGGTGCTGGCTGTGCGCGACACAGCGACTCTGATCAAAGCACCTGGGGTTTAGCTGTGAAATGCCAGTGTGTGACACATACCGCCCTTCGTCGTGTGAATAGATACGAAGGGTGCATGACAATGTGCATGTGCTACGACTGATGCAGCAATCGTGATGGACACACAAGTGGCGTGATGGGCGCTTAGTGTGTGGCGCCAAAGGCATTCAAAACCTAAGTATCTAGTACATTGTCTATTGAAGACGTTAGTTCTGACAGTGCGATGGACATCTGATACGGAACGTGCCTGAGTGTATACATAGTTACATAGGCGCCCCGGCGATAATCAAAGCGGTACTCCAGTCGTCACGTTGTGAGAAGAATTATGATAGAGCTGTAGGCGTTGAACATCGATCGGGAAAGGCTCGGACCGTCCTTCAACCGAACATATCAGTCTGCGTGGGGAGTATGGATGGAACGTACTTCCTGAGCCGGAAAGTGCAGAAGTTTCCAGGCGTTTCTAAAGCGGCATATAGACAGAAATTACTCGGTCCAGATAATGGCGTAAAATATCACACCGGGATAAACAAGGCTTCAAATCCAGGAAGTCACCGACCTTTCCAAGAGTGTAGGATATTCGTGATATCAAAGGGAACAGGGCAATCACCTTCATAGACGGCGTCTGAGATAATTTCTTGATAGAGACGTAGTCGTAGTCTCAATACGCCACCACGAGTCGTCGCCGTTCAAGAAAGAAAAATTGTGATCGGTGGCTGTGCTTTGCCTGCCGCCTCTTCACGGCAATCAAGATTGTTCTCGGGCCACTTCGCCTGCGCATTCCTCTCTCTCGACTCCCCTTACTCAATTCCACCTTCAAAAGCAACTTATAGGGAACATTCCCATGTGAATGGAACATCTAAATAATATCCACTTCCCACAGGACGGTGTAAATCATGATCGGCCCGTTTCCTCCTCATCGCTTCTTATAAGTCGGCGGTGTGAGAGTTATTCGCCCCAGCGAGCCACTGAAGATCATAAGTACGAGTACAGCACCGTATGAGGATGTGGTTTTCCTTTTTGAACGAACTGCGTCGAGCTTCATTTATCTGAGATTCGCAATCTGTCTACTTGCCGCGCTCGCTGTTTCAGCGTGAAAAAAATACATCTACATTTACATTGACACTTGCTCACACATACACTTTCTCCTTGAACCCAGGCAAAATGGTCGCTGTTTTATCCTCCACGCTCTCCCTATACCCTTTCTGCCTCTGCCACTTTTGCTTTGCGAAGGTCCACTCTACATTGGACGTCAATATTGGGCATAGATCTCGTAACAGGGGAAAGGACGCACCCTCCATAGTCGGCACCGGATTTCCGCTCTTCTCAAAGTCGTTCTGCGTGTACCCTTCACGCTGAAGAACTGGCGACTCTTTCACCGTGGACAGAACGACATCATTGTGCGGCCTCGAGAAATACAGGAGACCCAGCCGATCTACGTGTTGCTGGTCTTTCGGCGGGATTGTCACCCTTCGTTCAAGTTGTCCCATCAGCTTTCCCGACACCACGTCTCAGGCAGACACTCACCGATGAATGGTACTCTTCACATACCCGCCTGTTAAAAACTGCAGCGCATCACTAGCGTTCACCGTCAAAGTCGCGTCCTGTGGTTGCACCCACTTCCACTCGTTCGTATCATGATAGCGGATTTGTAGGCCGGCGACGGGTTGACGGAAGAGCAGCGTGAAACTGCCAAGATCGGTGTGACCGGGAACCCAGGTGTTGAGCAGCGCGGTTTCTGCTTCGGTGTATTTGCTGTATTTCATATAGCGAAGGTGGTCCTACCCGAAAGACAAAGTTATGGTGAGGACGACAGAGAGACGGGAAAGGAAGCGCACCTCGCTCTTAACCTGGTATTGATGCAGCTTGGTAAAGTGGTCGTCGGGTAGCTCGAGCGCAATAGCAAGGAGGACAAAAAGAGGATCGAGTACTTCGCTGTGAAGGGCCTAATGGTCATGGAAGGGAATTAAATATTTCGGTGGGTGATATAGGAAGGACGTACTCGAGCGAATTCTTCGACTTCGCCGATATTTTCTTCAATAACGGGCGGGTGGTTCTGCGGAAAGTCTCCATTGAACTCTACACGGCAATTTTAGGACAGCAACGGATATATGGCGTAACACGCACTCGGGATGTTGTAAATCTCTACGCGATCGCGAAGACCAGTTTCTGGATCGAGGCTGTCGTCGACATGAACATCTCTCCATTGTAGAAATCGAGAAAGTCACTTACATTCTTCGCCCAGCAGGAACATATCCATTGAACTTTCCCTGGTCTAATATTCGTCGTCAACCCACCACCTCCTCGGAATACGCGAAAAGAAAATAACGTACCAAGCCCCTCCGGGACATACTTCAGCTTCTCCTCCAAGGGTAGGTCATAGAACCGCTTCCCTAAGTGAAACTGTCTATCCACGCGCTCTTGCGAGATGTTGAAGTTCTTGACGTAGAAGAAGCCCTTCTCGCGGACCGCGTTGATGAGCGTCTGCGCAAGCTCTTTCCGTCCTTCTGGAGTAGAGTAGAGGCTCAGGTCGACGGTGATGAGGTCGGCCCAGTCGAGAGGCTCCTACATACGGTCGCGAGTTAGTAACGATGGGATGGAGGAGCCGAGATGAAGGAACATACTTTGGTTTCGCGGACATAGTCGAAGGATCCGAATTGGGCTACCATAGTCGATAGTTGGTGAAGGAGGATGAGGGAGTGAGTTAAATATATGTGAGACGCGCCGGCGATGATAATGATAAGCATGACGATTGATAATGCGATGAGGTCATTAAAGGTCGGTATGGTGTTAGATGTCTGTCGTTCAAAGAAGCGCGTATGGCGTGCGTGTTCATATGACTGCACAAGAATGTACGCATGCGTTGAGGACTATGTCTAGAACCAGACGAACGGAGGGACATGGCGTCTAGGTCTGAGATCTTCGTAGCATCAAGCAAGTTCGAAGTTATATCCTAGAACACGGCGGCACAGCAGGGTTCTCGAGGATGAGAGGTTTTCCAGCGACGACCATCGTGGTCGCAAGAGACCATGGCTCTCACGTGTCTGATCAACATGCACAAATTGTTGACGCGACCTGGACACGATCAGGATCACTCTTGAATTTCGCTCTCACACAACCGTCAAGAAATGACCATACCCGCATGGTTAAGCAGGTCGCCCCTTCGTTGCGATAGTCGGAGACAAATGTATCTGGTCACGTCATACACCTTTGTCCAACCAAGCGCTGGCGCCATTCTCTGCTCTGATGATGACACAGGGTGACGGGGACTGCTGAACGAGGATGGCCGAGGAATCGGTGATATCTCCGAGTTCTCGCAGGTCCTGGTCTTTAGCTAGTACAACGCCGGGAGAGACTTGCCACTGTCCCGTCCGCCACTGCTGTCATAGGGCGGGTCATACTCGCCGTTATCAGTGACACCCAAAAATGTCGCGCTACTCAGTTCTGTGCCTCATTTGCTGAGCTACTGGCGCTTTATCTATGCTATTCCTCCGTTGTGAAAGAGGCTGAACGCATGCGGACGTCCGCTTGGGAATTAAGATTGGATTGGACGCGCGCGTGTTACACTAGTATGGGCGGCGTCCATTCCATCTGTGACACTATAGTGGTGCGCCTCGTAGACGTCTTCTTGTTCCATTTAACCTGATTTCAATCTAGCGTCCTGAGCGAGACAATACAGTCATGTCAGCACGTTGTTCGGACTGGGAGATATCCTGGTACTGCTCGAGACAATGTCAAAGGACGCATTGAATTGCCAGTCTCATGTTGTGCAGCACTTTCTGGAAATATCGTATCGGTGGGTTGATATCTTTCGTCGGTGCTTCCTAGTGGATAAGTGATCAGACAGTCAAGGCGGCGTCCAATTGGTTTATTGGCCCCTACAGAAACAGCGCGTCTGAACACTGCCGTACATGAGCTCGTCCGGAGAGCGAACTACCCGGCTATCGGCCTGCGTGGATCCTCACCCTCGACTTGTTAGCAATCGGAAAAGCTGCTAAACCATAGGATTGATTCTATCTACTGCCTTTTATACTACTGTACAATAATACTTACTAGAAGGTTCTATCTGAGTCATGGATGAGTAAGCCTCGGGGAGGCGGGGCTCAACCTTCGGGCGGATCTACGAGCTACGAAGGTGCTCGGACCTTCCAACACGACTTTTCCAAGCGCGTCCTCGACGTAAAGTACGGGCCTCCCGATAATGCCTGTAGGGATTCCGTCGGTAGACGCTTTTACACTGACCAAAACGTCATGAACTTCCGCAGGTATCCTTTGATTCCGGTGCTCCGCTCGCGCATTATGAGTGCTGTGCGCTATCAACGCCAGAGTTGATTCAGAAACCGATAGCGACGTACTTGCCGGAGTTCGCGCGTCCCTTGGAACATCCTAGTAGCTATCCCCCATGGACCTGACTTACGATATAATTTCGTCGCACATGGATCTGTCCCTCCCTCGCAGGCATCATGTCGTTGTGCACAGTTAACTTTTCATTCTAAAGATACTTCTCTATATAAACGATACTTCATGAAACTAATTCCTTCAGTCTTGTCACGACTATTACGACGGCGCGAGTTCTAATCTGAAAGATCCACGCCCAGGAAAAGATATTGTGGGACGACCATTTTCTCTTCCTGCATCCACTTACCGAACATGCGAGCATGAGTAGGGCAGCAATCCACGACATGAGACAGCAAGTTCATGGTTTCGAACTCCATAAGCTGGCATGTCGTAGTCGGGCCGTCAAGGGTGTCCTCTGCTAGTGATAACTTGAATTCGACGAATACGACGCCGGTTACCGCTCCGGTCTGGGGGTCCTCGACTAGAATGACCTGCTCCGGAGAGTTATCAAGCTCCATGTGAACGATGCCCTGGCCACCGGCGTGCAGTACGGCCAGAAGGTCCGTGAAGAGCGGAATCTGATAGGTCTGGTTACACGTTCATAGTGGACATGATTCGGATCATACCATTGCTTTTCCTTTCTCGAAGTACTTTGTGAGAATTGGAGGTACGGGTGGAGGACTCGCAGGGTGGGCATTGTCCTCCTTCCATGTACGAAGGTTACGACCTTGGATGTATTCAGTAATGAAGACGTATGCGTCCTCGCCATTCGACATCGTGATCTGCAATGTGATATGAGTACTCATGAATTGACACCACAGTGAGCGAGACGTTTACCTTGTGAAGACAAAATGAATAGGGCAGAAGCCATCCTTGTAGATGTCGAAGCCGTTCGTAAACGAAGAACTCCTCAGCAACCAGATTGATGGCGCGGAGGATCTCAACTTCGGACAGATCGACATTGCACTCCAGATATTGCTTGGGAATATCCTGGGAGGACTGCTGAGCAATTTTCACCACAACGCGTTCCACAGAGCCCTCCCCTCCGTCTTCGCCAGCCTTGACGAGATCGGCAATCCACATATTAGGCTTTCCTTTTGTGTTGATTCTCAAGCACTTGCCCAGGGTCAAGTTCCCAACAAAAGTCCCTCCGCTCTGGTCTTCGGCGAGGCCTAAAAGCGGTAGCGGTTGGCGGAAACCCGATGACAGCTGCCGGGGAGATGGGTGCTTGATCACGGGAATATCGAAGGGAGCATTCAAGGAGATCCCTGGAGCGAGCGGGTGCATGCTCTGCAGTTTGTTGGCCTTGCGCCATTTCCGACAGTCGTTGTGCAAGTCGGTGGGAGACGTGTAGACTACGGCGGAGGTCCGCACAATATCAGCAACAGTCTCCGGAGAAAGTAAAGAGCTTTCTGTGTGTTTCTCGTGCGAAGCCATAATCTTGCTTCTGGACCTGGTTAACGAAGGATTTGCCGTCCAAAACGTGGGAATGGAAATTTGAACTCCGACGGCTCTGCCCAGGTCGGGCCGAACAGCGCATCCTCGTCTGAGAACGTGAGGACGCCAGCGAAACTCTCAAGCGGGTATCTGAGTGCCTTCCCTCATTCGTACAAAGGTATCACTATGCGAGCTCGAAGCTCAGCGCTCAGCGGCGGCAGTACGTCTCTAATGTTCGGCCGGTTTCCGTTCTTCGAACATTTAGTGAAGCGACTTGGCTTGTACGGAGAGGGACATGAATCTGTACACTGTCACTCCGCTGCGTGTCGTGACATAGAAAGAGTAAACGATGTTGAAAAGTAAAGGATAAGTAAATGGACATCGACTAACATGCTCCTCACTGCAATCTCCACTCCGCATCGTCGTCCCGGTTATCGTATTCGTCTTCGTCTGAATTGTAATCAGTGTAGATGAGCCTCGGTGGGCCATTTGGCCATTCGAGCTCGCTCGGAAGATTACCCGACTCATTGATCCATCTTTCGAGCTTAGCCTTGGTCTCGGAATCACCAGCATATTCCAGGCAGCGTTTCAAGGCAATGCGAACGCAAAAGCACCCTTGATTTTCGTCCCCTGACTTGCTACGAGTCGCCTCCTTGACTTGGTCTACAGAGTCAAGTATCGCGTTTTCCACGAAATCAATGATGACTGCCTTCCCGTTCTCATCGATGAGGATGTTGCTCAGGTGTTTTGTCATATCCGTATGGAGCACTTTCGTTTCGCGGATTTCATGAAACGCACCCATGATAGAGTTGATCTAGGGCACGATTAGACGGAGTACTGACAATTCTCTGCACACGTACCATGGTTGGGAGGACGAGGCGCTTGCTATCCTCATAGTCCATCACCCACGATTCCAGTGTCTCTCCTTCAATATATTCCATCATAAGCACATAGGCCTCTTCTCCGCTGGGTACGGGTATCTTGATCACATCTCAGTTAAGGAAGGCACTCGCGACAAGTAATCTATTTACCTTGAAACTGCCGAAGAAATATGGGATGTGGGATCCCTGCAACCGCTTCAGGTGTTTGTACAATACTGCTTCGGAGAACGCCAGCTGATCTGCGGGTCCCGGCATATATCGATACGCCACTGAGGGAGACGGGAGTGGGAGCATGGAGGGCTGCACGATCTTCAAGATAACGTGCTCGGGGTGCGCGGCAGAATCTGTGTCTTTGACCTTGGAGACATTAGCCACCCACACTTGGGAGAAGTGGTCGTCCTTGTCCGCGCCTTGGGGAGCCCAATCGGCTTGGAACCGGAATGTGCCACCTTCGAGCGCAAAGGATGGAATGGGCCGGGTGTTGGGACCAGGCTGCACCTCTATTTTCTGAATGACTTCCGTGAACGACCACGTAGAAGATATAGGCGACTTCTCGGCAGCACGCCGCTTCTCAACAAGGTCATCATAATGCCTTCTAGGCGCGTCGGTCCTTAGGTCGATGTGGAAAGGGAAGGTAGGATAGAAGTGACGCATGTCATATTTTGGGATGGGCACCGCTGGCATGCTGAGAGGTAATGGGTTGGTAGTTGACAGTCTTTTTTTGTTGGCCATTCTTGAACCAGCTGTCACGTGGTTCCGGCCCGCTCCATTCCGATCACGCCTGTACTCACTTTGACATCGCTGCGTTCCGTAGAGGAATGAGGGACTCAGTTACGCGTCGCTTGAGAGCTCGGGAGTCTGAGCCGAGCCGGCAGGAGGAAAGCAACGCATTGTGATCAGAATCGCGCAGCAGTCCTCCCAGGATATTCCCCAGCGATATTTCGATCCCGACCTTGACCTGTCTAAAGTGAAGGTCCTGCGCGCCATTAATCTTGTTGCTCCGGAGTTCTTCATTTACGAAAAATTTCGCCATCTACAAGGTTCGCTTCTACCCTACTCATTTGGTGTTCACAAGGTAAGTGCCATGCTGTGGGGTGACGGTTCACGAGTTCTCATATCATAACGCAGATCCAGATGTCAAACGACGAGGACGCATATGTATTCATTACGGAGTACATCGAAGGTCGCAACCTTCGTAGCTGGAAAGCTGACAATGCCCATCCCGAGCCCATACCTTCCGTTCTCACAAACTATTTCGAGAGAGGCATAACAATGGTATGATCTGAATCATAATGTCGACTGTGAATGTGTAATCAGGCTTTCTAGATTCCACTCTTCATGGATCTTCTGGCCGTATTGCACGCCGGTGGCCAGGGCATCGTTCACGTGGGGCTTGATAGCTCTCCGGAGCACGTCATTCTCGTCGAGGACCCCCAGACAGGAGCGGTAACGGGGGTTGTATTCGTCGAATTCAAGTTGGCAATAGCAGAGGATAATCCTTCGAGGACGCGTACAATGAGCCAGCTCATGGACTTTGAAACCATGAATGTACTTTCCCACATCGTCGATTGCTGTCCTACGCATCAACGGATGTTCGGCAAGTGGATGCAGGCAGAGAAAATGGTTATCCCACAGCATCTCTTTATCGGGGCGGACCTCTCAGATTAGAGCCAGCAACGCCGATCGTAATAGTCGTGACGAGGCTGAAGGAACTAGATTCATGAAATATGATTTGTGTAGACAAGTGTTTTTGCGAGACCGCCGAATGAAAAGTTAACCGCGCATAACGACATGATCCCTGTGAAGGAGTGACAGATCCATGTGTACCCGTAGGCACGAAAGTATATCGAAGCCCGGTCCATGGAGGAGCTACCGTTACTTGGTAGGATGTTCCAAGGGACCTGCGGACTCCTCCAAGTACGTCGCTGTTGGATTCTGAATCCACTCCGGCGTAAATAGTGCGTACCACTCGAAATGCTCATGCAGAGCACCGGAACACAAGAATACCTCGGGAGTTCATGACATTTTGGTCAGTGGAATAACCTTGGCGTACAGAATCTAGGACCGGCTTGGCAAAGTCGAGGGCGAATATCCACCCAGGTCGATGGACGGGGCAATTCCTTCTCTGGGGGAGGTCATGAACGGTCGTGGTTAGATACGCAGATTCTTGAGGAGTCCAGAAACCAATTTTGGTTTGGATGCCGCACCCGATTGTCTGATCATCTATCAGGAGGCACTGACGAAAGATATCACACCCACCGATACGATATTGCTGGAAAAAGCTGCATGCCATACGTCCTTTGGCAGCAGTACATACTAGGCAATCTTCTGTACGTTTGTACCCAACATGACCGGCATTCACCAGTCCTCTTTGAGTCGAAGGCCACGCTCTACCTTCTTTATCCTCCACCACATTTTCTCCGGCTCCCATGTGGTGAATAAAAATATCTTTCAAGTTACTTACTCTATACACGGTACGTCTAGACAGGAAGCTGCAGCTCCTGACCGTGCCAACGATACATCTCTAAAATGGTAGGGCCCCGTACATCTCCCTTCCCAAGATGGCTATCCAGAATATCAATAACAGCAGGGATATCCGCGTTCATGTCGTTATTGTTTACAGCTGGGAGAAAGAGGTTGGCGTATACCTGCCCGAGAATTGAAGCCTCCTCCCAGAACATGAGCGACGTAAAAGTCTTGGGCATCATCTCAAGAAGGAGTGTATCCTTGCCTGCCCTGCGAAGCTACGTTCAGGACACTAGCAAGCATACTATGACGGAACGACTCACCAACGGTGATTGAATAGCGCCCCGCCGTGGGGACCGATAACTGCGCGTACATTTTCATGGAACCATTCCATCAAGGCTTGCTGCGAGATAAACTGCTTATGGTGAAAGAGCACGAGCTCCTCTCCTTGCCCACGCTCGTTCAGTTTCTCGCGAATCGCATCGAGCACCTCGTCTTCATTGAGGACACGTCGACCACCATTGGAGACACCGCCGTGTGAGCGACTAGCGTAAACAATCTTTGGACGGCATGTTAATCAAGCCTTCAGTCAGAGAATCGTACGCACTTTTTTACGCTGATCAATCGGTGTCGACTGCCCGAGTCCAAAAGTCTCGAGTGTCTTTAGAGAGAGCCATGGATGAACAAGCGGCGCACGACAAGAGAAAAGCATGGTCTTAGCTCGCAGACCATGCTGCATATAGTGCATCCGCTCGCCCTCGTATCCCAACATCTTCCACATCTCCAATACAGGGCCACCGGGTTTCCTGCCGGTAACAACATCGCCATGATATCCTCGTAGGAGATGCGAACCTTGACCGGCGATGTGCCTGATGTGATGTTAATATTGGGCATAAGGAGATAGTTGCGTACCCACGTAACACGGTCCAGGAAGTGCTGGAACGACCAAGA